>RBNI01004218.1:0-14441 GCA_003990745.1 Jimgerdemannia flammicorona | reverse complement strand
AAAAAAAAAAGGAAATGGGGTGGGACCGTAGCTTGGTTTGGAAAGGTAGCGATTTTGGTGAGGAAGGGTAGAGGCGAATTGGGGGAAATCAGGAGCTGGGGTGATTGCTTGGTCTGGGGAGATTGACATTGGCCAGGGTGAAGGTGGGCTCTTGCTACTGCCTTGCGGTTAGGGGGGAGAGGACTGCATGGATTAGAGAGCTGCTGGAGGAGGGTATTCTCTTGGAGGAAGGGGTTGATGTGCTCGGTGGGGATTTTAATATAGTTCAAGATCAGCATCTAGACAGGACTGATGGAGGGAGGAGTGCTGACCCCTAGTGGGATCGGATAGGGGGTGGGATCACTGTATTTATATGGGATAGATGGGTATTAATAAAGGAATGGAGTTCAAGTGACTATAAAAAAAAAAAAAAAAAAAAAAAAAAAAAAGTAGCTGAAGCCACCTTTATGAAAGAAGTGCACTGAGAGATAGCTATAACCATCTACTCATCACTAGTAGTCCTAGATCTATTATAACAGATCATCTATATTCAGCAATACTAGATAGTCAGATATTTACAAGACTACATAATAGAAAGAGTCACTGGAGTTAAAATGGAAATAACTAAGATAATTAGTATAATTTCTACTATAGTGATGAATCAAAACACACCTCAGCTAAGAGCTACTAAATAGAGAAACTAGCTCAGAAGTTTACTGAAATTACTACCTATCTAGAAGACATAGTAAGAAAATTAGATAAAGATATTGTCAACCAGTTTGGAAGCTTGCTGCCACCTTAGACAAGAAGTGAGATATCTGCTATATCCATAAAGAAGAAGACCACTACTTATATAAATATATAAGTAAAACTAAGTATAAGACCTAGTGAAGCAATGCTACTCAAAACAAGAAACAGGTCAGTATAATTACTTTTAAAGAAATTGAAGAATTAGATAAAGAAGAATAGGAGATCTAATCTATACAAACTACTAAGAAGAATGTCAATAAAAAATTCTACAAGAAATCATCAGAAAGACTCAAGAAGAATTCAGTAGAGAAATAGATAGAACTGCTATAGAAAGTTAAGCCAAAGAAATAGATCAAGATATGGAGTTGGAACAGGCTATTCAGGATATTATTTGAGGAACTACTTCAGTCAGTGAGAGAGAAAAGGGAAAAAAGCTCCATAAAACCAAGGTCTTCACATATGATATCTTAAGAATTTCTGCTAATAAAAGGTCAATACAACTTTTGACTAGCTGGTAGAAATATCTATCTTTAAAGAAAATGAGATTCAGAGTTACTAAAACAACTAAGAAGTAAGACTGAAAGATAACTAAGGCTGATAATGTTCAAGAAGACTCTGAAGAAGAAAGTGACAATAATTGCAAGACCTCTGCTTATATAACTTATCAGATTGAAGATAGAATCTTCAAGGCTATTATTGACACTGAAGTAGAAGGATGTCTCTTTAGCAAGAAAGCAGTAGACTGCCTAGGTTAGGAGGTTGAAGAAGCAACTAAGGTTGGTATTTATTACAGTAGATAAAATAAGAGCCAAACTTCTGAGAATAATCTGAGATATTTCTATTAAGTTTAGAGAATCAACTATCCTAGTATATAAATGTAATTATAACTAATACTACCAATTATTACATTCTTATCAGCAATTAGTAGCTTTATAAAGCTAGAGCAATAATTGATCTAGATGCTCAGAAAATACAAATTACCTACTAAAGACAAAAGATACAAATCTCTATCAATATTAATAAAGGAGTACTCTCAAAAATAAAAGAAAAAAGTGAGCAAGAAGAAGCTTACATAGTGACTACTTAGAAAAGAAAAAGAAAGTTAAATAGATTAGTAAAGAAAACTAGTGTAAGCAGATTATAGAAGAATATACACTATAAGAAGTCTGCTCTCATGAAATCAGAATTTACTACATAGAGTATATTAATGACTATTATCAGTATACTAGCATAATTAAGAAGATCTACCATAAAAAAAGACTGAAGACTCTTGAGAAACTGATAAGGAAAAGAAGATGAAAAAGGAGAATAACAAATCACCAGCCTTCCTAAAAGATAGTAATAATGAAGAAAAGATCAAGGTTAAGATTTGGAAGATCTACTCTGATATAGTTCTAATAGAATATAAGTCAGAAATATAGCTAGATTGGATATTACTACAGTTGAAGAAGCTATACTCAAACCCCAGACAACTACTATACTTGTAACTAGTCTAGAAATGATTATTCCTAAAGATTATATTAGGATTCTCAAGACAAGAAGCAGCCTGGCTATGAGTGAAATTACCATCAAAGGAGAAGTCATTGATTTGAATTATATTAGAGAAATACTACTTATTACTAGAAATCACAACCCAACAATCTCATTCCCAATTAAGAAGAAGAACTAACTAGCATAGATACTGATCTTCTTAGTTATATAGCTAAAGATCATAAAAGTCAAGAAGCTGGAGGAAACAGAAAGAGGAAGTAAAGTATCCAGATTTACAGAAAGAGGAGTATTTGCTAGCACTAAGATTACTGAACTAGACTATAAGAAGAAGGAAACCATGAATAAATACAGTTATATCATTGAGAATTAATTCTCACTCAAGAAGAAACTTAAGGAGATACTTTATGAATTTGAAGATATTCCAGCCACAGACTTCAGAGATATCAAAGAAAAGATCCCACACTATTATTATAATATATATAGATATAGGAGATACTGAACCAATCTATCAAAAAGCAAAATCCATCCCACCAGCCTACTATAAATGGCTCAGAGAAGAAATCAAGCAGATAGAAGAAGCTGGTATTATCAAAGAAGTTGGTAGTCTTTGGGCTTTCCCAGTTATATTAGCTCTGAAGAAAGAAAGCAAGCTAGGAGAATTCACTCCAAGACTCTACACTGACTATAGAAATCTCAATCTGATCATCTAAAAAGATTACCAATCACTATCTCTTATTAGTAATATTCTTGTAACTCTAGGAGGTAAAGTATAGTATTGTAGTATCTTGGATCTATATTTAGGATTCTACCAAATTGGCCTCACAGAATCAACAAGTGAAAAGTCAGTCTTCATCACTCTAGATGGAACCTATGTCTATCTGTGAATGCTATTTGGAATAATAATATATTTATAAGTTTCCAGCAAATGATGAATAAAATCTTCTGCTATAATATAAAAAGATGGATGATGGTTTATATAGATGATATAATTATCTACAGGCAAGACACCAGAAGAGTACCTATAGTACATCTAACAGATGATGGAGAAGTTGAGAAACTATGGTCTATATATTAAGTCCAAGAAGTGTAAGTTTGTAGAAATCAAGATTTTCTATCTAGACTACATTATCAATCAAGATAGAACATACATAGACTCCCTCAAGATACAAATAGCAGTAGTATACTGAAGGTCCACCACTATTACTGAAGCCCAAGCCTTCATAAAACTTATCTCATATTACTGCAGATTTATCAAGAGATTCTCTAATATCACAGGTCTAATCTATGAACTCAACAAGAAGGATATTAAGTTCTAATGAACTGATAGATAACAAAAGGTATTTTACAAACTCAATATTAGATTGACTCAGATACCTATCCTCAGAAGATCTAATTAGGCTCAAGATTTCATCCTGCAGACAGATATAAGTGTGCAAGAACTAGGAGTAGTTCAGTTCTAGAAGAAAGATAAAGTAGAGTATATTATCATATATCTCAGCCAAGAAACCTGAGGAGCTGTAAAGGAATATAAATTCTATAAGTTAGATTATCTTGTAGTTATCTGGGCTATAAAAAAGTTTCATTACTATCTAGCTGAAAGAAACTTCACCATCTAGACAGACTACTCAGCCCTCATCTAGCTATTGATGACTGGACAACCCAAAGGAATCTATACCAGATAGATTATGAGATTGTAAGCCTATATTGTAATCATCATACCCTGATCTGAAAGAACTAATATCAATACAGATACACTATTATAGATATACCAAAAGACCCCAAATCAGCAAACCAAAAATGAATAGAGAGCTCTACTATAGAATTATCACCTATCTGAGACATTGAAAGATACTTCAATATCTGAAAGAATAGATATAAATGATTATCAATAGAACATAGAAACAATTCAAAACCAATAGAAGATTTTGAAGAAAAGAGAGCTATTAGTTATATCAAAATACAAGAAGGAGTAAGAAATGAAGTTAGTATATAAACTTGGCTATCTAGGAGGAACAAATACTTATGATAAAGTAAAAAAAAAACAATATAGTGATCAGAAATAAAGAAAGATATATGTAAGATGATTTATCAGGACCTATTATAGATATTAGAAACAGAAATAAGACCAATGAAATCAGGCCCTAGAATCAGTATACATATGTTAAACCAGTACCCTTTGCCTATATAATAATAGATATAATCGACTCTCTATCCTTGACTTTGACTGACAACTGATATATTATTATCATAGTAGATCTTTTTACAAATATATAAAGACAGGATCCCTCAAGGAAGCCAATGTATAGTTAATAGCCAATTTTTACTACAAAGAAATCATCTGCTGATTCAAGACCTCAACACAAGTAACTGCAGACAGAGGAATAGAATTCAAGAACCAGTTCTTTGAGGTTCTCTATAAGAAGTATATAATCTAGCACATTTGAACTATAGTCTATTACTCTCAAGAAAATGGATAGATAGAAAAGACTAATAAGACTCTCAAGAATGTCATCACCATGATCTGCAATAACTATAAAAACTGAGATCACTATCTGTCAATAGTATTATCTGCTCTCTAGGATATCTAATCATAAAGCACCCATTTTACCTCTTGAGAAATATTGTTTAGAGAAGAAAGTTCTCAAGAAAACCTATTGTTCAATAGAGATACTATATAGAAATGTATAGATACAGAAATACAGAGACTATACTAAATCAGAAAAAAGACTGAGGATTACATAACTAAAACATAGACCCTATAATAGAATAATATAGAGAAGATTCATAAACTCTTAGAGATTATTAAGATAGAAGACAAAGTTCTGATATATCAGAATATGGTAAAAGCTTCCTGTTTATGAAAACTAAAGCCTAAGTGGGAAGGACCTTACCTTGTATAAGATATAAAAAGAACTACCTTTTGGCTATAAAAACTCTCAGATATAATCATCCCTACTACCATTACTCAAGAAATATTATGACTAGTCAATAAAGTAATGCTGTTACTCTTAAGATCACTAGTACTACTCAGTGAGCCATAGAAAGATAGTGGTATTCCACCAAGCTACCAATTATGGAAAAATTCTTCAACAGTATTCAAAGTATAGTATAGATATACTTATCATATATGTATCTTACATTTCAAGACCTACTAGAACTAGACTGAGTTTCAAGAATACTTCAAGTTAGGATAGCTACTAAACTTATAGCCAGAAATAGAAAAAGAAGATTAGATATAAGTATGTCAGCTCTCCTATACTCAGATACTATTATTAAAAGAATATACAAGTTATTCAAAAAAGACAAACAAGTCCTAGCTCATTTCTAAGGAGTAGCCCCAGGAGACTTTAAATATATCAAGAGTTAATATTAGGGAAATATAATAATACAAATTGCACAGTATAAGGAAATTCAACTAATTGTAACTTAAGAGTTTGAATAGGATATTTTAGAGATAAATCATCTATTTAGAAGGAAGTTGTAATAGTTGATCTGAATTAGTAAAATAAATCAAAAGAATAGATATATAATTATACTATCTGAATCTGATTCTCAATTATAGTATTGTCTTACAAATATGTAGCAGTCATATTCTATAATATAGAAACTTTAACAGTTACTAAAGTAGATATCAAAATATTTGCAATCAGTGAAATCCTAGCAGATGTTGAAAAGATTCAATACTTATAAAATATGACTCATAACTTAGCTATCTTATAGCTAGCAAAACTTATATAAATATTCCCAGTATCTAGAGTAAATAAATCTCAGATCAAAATAGTTCAAAATAAAGAAAAAGTAAGAGAACTAGTAAGCCTATAGGCAGATATACTTCAAACTCACCCATCTCTATATCTTGAGAACTCTATAGAGTCAAAGATGATTAAGTTTTTAAGATAATGAAATCTGATGAACTTATACAATTATGCATCCACTATTATAATATATAAAACTCAAAGTTATAATATATATTTATATTTAAAATATATAAGTTATTTTTTTATATTTAAAATAAAATACTAGTTATAGATAGTTATATATGTAATACTTTACTATAGTATATATTATATATTATTTCTATTTTTGATATTTTATTTTATTTTATTTATTATTATATATATTTATTTATTCCCTATATGATAAATTGCTTATATTAAACTAGAGTTCAAATAGATGAGACTAAGTTTATATAATTTAATATTCAGAGTTCTGATTATAGATGTTAGCTTTTATTAATTTTATAATTACTTTACTTAATTATATTATTATATATTTATTTTTTTACTTACATTAAACAGGAGCTAAAGGGAGATATATAAAACTACATTAGTATAATAGTTTATTATATATCAATAAGCTTTTGAAAATTCTAATGAAATTTCTAATAAATAGTTATAAATGCTATAAAAAATACTACTGAAATTTCCAACAAAAATTCTAATAGAAATTTTAATAGAAATTTCACTGGTTTTTAATAGGTAGTTATAAATACTATATATTATAACTATATATAGATATATTCAATATACTATATATAGTTATAGCTTCAAATCTATATAAAAATCTAATATATTGAGTATATTATAACCTCAGCTCTGATTTCTCTAAATATAAGAACAAGTAATATTCTTATTAAAGAACCTTCAGATTCAACTTATTAATAATTCTCAGTCTGTTCAACTTAAGATATAAGTATGATATATTTACTAGTATAAGAGTATAAAGATAATACTTAGACTATACTACTATAACAGATAATTAAAATCAGCATTTTCTCCCAAGTAATTAGAACTTAGAGCCAATAGTCATTTTGATTATCAATAATATTTTAATTCTATTAATATATAGTTTTATTACAATTTGATAATAGTAGAAGTTACTTTTATCTATAAGTAAGTTCTCTTAAGAAACTTACTACAAATATAGACAACTTAGTCAATATTACCAATATTATTAGTAATAATAATATAAAACATCTTTATCTTAACTTCTCTCTAGAACTAAGTAAAAAAAGTTAATAGAATTATCACTAATTAGACTAAGACTTATACTTAAGAGAAATTTAACAGACTTAACTATAAAATCATTCAGAAAGTATTCAATACATTTATTATACTTAATAAAGAAGTCACCTATACTTAAGAAGTCAGAGAAGAATTTGGATGATTAATTAGTAATTACTTTAATAAAAAATATATAAGAGAATCTATTGAAGTTATAAGTAAACATTTCTTGAATTTTCTCCCCAATAACTGCTACTATAAAGCTAAGATCTGTCTTATCTATAAGAGATATTATATTAATTAAAGAAAATTCCATCTCTACTATAGAGTTCTCTATATATAAGTAAAGATAATCCAATAGCAAGAATTATAATCTACCAGATCTAGCAAAGCCCCTACTATATTATTTTGATCTAGAAGAATAGTTGAAAAAATACCTAAATCTGATATTAGTAACTCCTATACAACTATTGACCCACTACTAAGAATATTAAGTAAATTAAAAATCACTATAGAAGACCTAGTAATAACTCTATTAAAACTACTAACTTATAGACTAGTTACTAAGTTCACCCATCTTGGTGATATTATAGAAGAAATAACTATATATTATATAACTCTTGAGATAATAGTATCTGAAAGAAGACTACTATATACTATCTTACTATATAAGTAATGAGAATAGTAGAATAATATCAGTAGATAGAAGATAGTAGCCATAGCTGACCTAGTGGCTATACTTATCTAAGACCACTACCTCAGTATTGAAATAAATAAACTCATAAAAGATCTCTAACTTATATAATTTAAAGATAAAGTAGACTAAGTAACAATATTTATTTAAAAGTTAATACTAATAATTATACATACCAATAGTTAGAATGATAATTAAAATTCAGATAGTAGTCTCACTAATAATAAGTACTATGAGATTAAAGATCTCTATACAACTATAGGCTCATAAATAGAAAAAGTTATCATTTATTTTATAGATATGATTGCTCAGTAGTGGTGTAATCTCTTAGAATACCCTCTTATCTAGAAAACTTATGCTGAAATTAATATATATAAAAAGATAATAATTACTTTAATTATGAAGTCTATATAGCTACTATAGCTCTAAAGAATCTGATTATTCAGTAGTTTTATAGCTCTATCAATAACTGAAGTCAGAATTAAGCTTAAGAATCTTTAATTCTATAATAATAGAAAAGAAGATCAGAAATTTGAAATAAAATTAGAAACTCTTCTGAATACTATAGGAGTATAATATATATAGCTAATGAGAACAAAGTATGAATGAAACCAAAGTAGTATACTTCTTTGATACAATCACCAGATAATTATTAAAAAAAAACTGAGAGCAAGAATAACTCTATGACTATCAGCATAAGTAATAATACTTAAGACAAGCTATTACCAGAGTATATACTATCTTAGTAGCTCAAAGATCAAGAGACAATAGAAATAACAATATAGGAGACAAGTAATATTAATTCAAGAAGAGATATAAACCTTGAAATAACTCTTCAAATTAATAGAGAAAATTTAAGAAATTGTCTAATAAGAAAAAAAAAGAACTTATAAAGAAAGATATATATTTCTACTGCAAAAAGAGAAGATATATATATATCTCACAAATACTCTGATAAGAAGACCAATACAAATGAAGAATTATTCTCCTCAAACACTATTAGATAACTTTAAAGAAATCTCTGAAAAAATCAAGATCAAGAGATTATATATTGTAACAAAAATTTCAAATAAAGTATATAAATCTAATACTGGTTATAACCTCTACTTAAGTATGGAAATAACTATTGAACCAGACAAGTTAGTAACTATTAGTATAGGTATTAGAATAGAAGTCCCTAAAGGAATATATATCTGTCTTATAGAAAGAGGTAATCTGGTTAAGAAAGAAGAACTCTATATAGCTAGAAGAGTTATAGACTAAGGATTTATAGATAAAATTAAGATTCTGTTAAATAATACTAAATAGAAGGCAGTCAAAATTATATGTGAAAAATGAATTGCCTAAGTTATTATTAAGATAATATACAATAATCTTATAGTAAAAGAAACAATAAACTATCATTCTCTAATAGAGGAGAAAAAGCTTTTAGATCAATAGAAAAATATTCTAATAAGGCCAAGGAGAAGACTAAGATATAGAAGATAATTTATATTAAAGAACCTCAAGATTAAGACTAGAAATAATATAGTATATTACTGATAGATATGTTCTATATAATAGGATGATATTCTCATAGGATTAAGAAATACTATTTTGAATATATAAGAGAATATATTATATATGTTCTCAAAACTAAGAAATATAAGCCAACTATCTCAGAATATTAGAATGAAGAAGTCAAGAATATCAATAATGAAGATAGAGATATATAAGATTAAAAAAAAGAAGTCTCTTCAGAAATAATTATTATCTAGCAAAAAGATAACTCTGAATATATCAATCTATGTATAAGAGAAAATAGAAGAAACTCCTATTGAAGTCCTTATCAATAGTAAAGCAAGCAAGTGCTATCTTGACAAAAAGACTGCTGATAAGTTCAGACTTAAGTATAAAGAATCTCAAAAGGAAACATTATTATAATTAAAAATAGAACAATTCTAAAAATTTCAGACTATACTATAGAGCAGATCTTTTACATTACATATCTTTCAGTATATAATCTCATTCTTAGAAAATTCTGGCTTATTTAAGAAAATCTATATATTAACTAGTAAACCAATACTATCTCCCTAGAATATATCAAGCTATAGTTAGAACAGATCAAGAAGAAAGTAAAACCCAAGAATAACATTATCTCTGCTATATAAATAAAGAAGCTAATCTAGAAACCAGAGCTATATATCTATATATATACTATCAAGAAGTAATCAGCAGAAGATGATAATGATGACAACTATTCTAAACTATTAAAAAATGAAGATAATAAAGAAAAAAGACTCTAAGAATTACTCAAGGACTATGAAGATATCATTTAAGAACTCTAAGATCTACTACCTATCAGAGTAGTGAAATATATCATCAAAACTACTCTAGAAGTAGACTCTCTCTACTGTAGAATCTACTAACTAGCTAAGTCTAAGCTAGAAACTCTCAAAGAACAGTTAGCAGATCTGTTAAACAAAGGTCTTATATGTATATCTATTGAAATCACTATAGAGTATACTAATCCTCTTTCTCTATATGAAGAATTATAGTCTTGGTATATATACTAATTACTGAGTACTAAATAAGATAACTAATATATACTCTTATAAATTCATTAACTACTTGATCAAGTATATAATGCCAATGACAGAAAGCTAATTTTCTCTAATACAATTCATATTATATAAATACCTTTTACTACTTTTTAAATAGTTTTTAAAGAAAAGATACTATATAGTAATATAATAATGTATAAGAGTTCTAATAAATATATTGGATTGGATAGATCTGAGACCTTTAGCTAGCAATATATTGAGATAAGTTATAATATAAATATTGGTTTTTTGGTAGTGTGAGTGAGCAGAGAGAGTCTGATAGAAGTTAGCTATTAGATATAAGTAGTATAGAGTAGAGACCAATGAGCTTTACTGATAAGATAAAGATAGTAAGTTAATCTGAGAATATTTAGAGTACTAAGTCTAGAGAGAGGAGAAAGGTAGATACTAAGAGGACTAAAGGATCAATGCTGAGCAGAATAGATATAGGGGCTAGCAGAGATATTACTGAAAGCAGATATATAACTACCAATATTGATATAATGAGAGATCTATAAAAAAATTCATATGTGACTGCTAATAATAGAGCTGAGCAGATAAGAGAAGAAGATCTGATAGATAGTATAACTGGTCTAGCAGTAGCTCTATTACTCAAAAAGTTAATCTTTAAATTCACTATTACTTTGTGCTTCTGAAAGCTAATAGGATGGCCAAGATACATAGTCTTGGGTCTAATTATAAATCCAATAGCTAGGGCAGCCTCAGTAATATTTCTATAGAGATTGGAAGGAGTTGAGATAGACTTTGAGGAGGTCAGACCATTGGAGGAGATCTTGAGAACTAGATTGATAGTTAGAGAAGTAGTGATACCAATGACTTAGTTCCTGTACTATATAGTAGATAGTGTGACAAGTAGTAGAAATTATACTAAAATAATATAAATAACTATATAGTATAGTTATAGGTATATAACAGTCAAATATGTCTGAGGATATCTAGGACTGCTTTGTCATAACAACTTATGTAGTTAGCCAGATATATCAGAAAGAGTATATTTATCTATATAGGACCTGAACACTTATATAGGACCTAAATACTTATACTGAACCAGAAATATCTGTTATAAATAGCCTTCTATAATTAGCTATATAGCAATTAGATAATAATTACAACTATCTTTAATATTCCAGAGATAAGAGTGAATAAACCTCAGTCCAAAATTGAATCTAAATTAATAGCTTCTCTTTCTACTCTAGTCTACTTTCTGATATAAAGATTGATTAGTATAGATGAGTCTAAGTGAGCATCACTAACCATAGCTAGTCAATACTAATCAGGCATCTGAAATTTACCCTATATACCAAGTTTTGTAACTTGGGCAGCTCTATCAAGCAAAGCCTTCATTGAGATCATCTTCCTAAGTCCTCTCAGAAAGATCTCAGATACTCTTTATATATATCTCTATCTACTACTTATTTATAATCCCAGGACTGAAAGGCCTTTTGATCACCCAACTCCTAATTTATCTACTTATATATATATACTATATATCTTTGATATATATATCTCAGAAACAATACTACCTTCTTTTCTAGCTCCTCAGCCTTATTGAGTAATTGATTGAAGAAATGCTCTAATAAAAAATAATTACTGAGTTTATACTATATGGGTGTTCTGTCATTGTAGAGAGTCTTACAAAAGAAAAAGAATAAGAAAATAATAATAAATTCAAAAAAAAAAGGGGGGTTTTACATATCATAATTACCATAGCTCTATATATATCAGTATATTATACACTATATATCTATTGAGTTTTCTTTTTTTATCTTTCTTTCCAGCCATCAAATACAAATTAAACTATAGAATGATAATCACATCAAATATTGTTAGAAGCTACAGTACTACTTTCTTATGATACTCATCAATCAGGTTCTTTATTCTCTGATATATATATACTGCTTATATATTATGAAACTTATCTTATTGTTAAGCCAGTATCTAGCTAATATATGAAATGAGATTATTAAAAAAAAGAAGTATCTAGATAATATATTGAATATTATTTTTACCAAAACAACTATATCCTTATATAGAGAAATATATATCTATAATTTTTTTTTTTTTTTAATATATAAATAAAATAAAATAAATAAATGAAAATTAAATAAATAATATATCAAGTTAAAAAAGATCTAAATATTAGGATTAATAGTAAAGACATGTATCTCTATTTGATTTTTATAATATATACTCAGTAGTACTCTGAATAAGCTGATTTGGATTAACTTAGATGGAATTCAAATCCCATCTAGATTGATTTGAATCAACTATTGTTTTGATTTCCAAATTAGATAATTAAATGTTTGCATCAATAACTTAATAAATAATCATCTAATTTTGATGATCTTGATGTTATTTGAAAGCTCTTAATAAGGTCTTTCTAATAATATCAAGAATATTAAAATCAGATTATATGTTATCAAGCTATTAAGGAAATTATTCTTTTGAAGAAATTTCCAAAATTGGCAAGTTGAATAATTTCCAAAATTGGCAAGTCAGATGTCTTCCTTGATAACTCAGCAACATATGATCCAATTTCCATATTCTTGGTATCATTAGAAAGGCCTTAATAGGGGCTTTCAAATGACACTATGAACATCAAAATTGGATAATTATTCATCAAGTTATTGATGTAAACATTTAATTATCTAATTTGGAAATCAAAATAATAGTTGATTCAAATCAATCTAAATGGGATTCAGGTTCTATCTGAGTTGATCTAGATAGGATTCAATCTGAATTCAATCCAAATCCATCCAGATTAAATTGACTTATTCAGAGCACTAATATTCAGATAAATAACTATTGTTTAAGATAACTATTATATGAGAGTTTCAAATTTATCTTAATAAGTCCTTTATTATTCAGCTAGTAATGGCTCTTTCATAAATATTTATAATAAAGTAGTGAGTTTGTCTTATAGTATGAGTAATTAGAGTTAGTAGAAACCAACTCATTAGGTTATAGAAACTAAAAGTAAAATTGAAGAGATATTCAATAGTATTGAGTATAGATTGTAATAGTTTGAATTGAATTTTTTTTTGTTGCAAAATAAAGCCAATACTGTGGCATCTGTTCTATCTTTATAAGCTCTTTATTCTGTTAATCAATCTCATCTCACACCCAGATCACTGATGTAATTATATAGTCTAGAATCTTACATAGTACTATTTCCATAAAATATCAATAATTTATACTTCTAATCTCATACTTAAGAAGAACGTGGAAAAAGAACTAATTGTTATAATATATAGTTTGTAATTACCATATTGTAAGTAGTTGGCAGATGGTGGGGATTGGAGAGGAGTAGGACTGGGCAGGGATCTGGTCTTGGAGTACTGCGGTGAGGCGGTGGCTTCCTCCGAAGTACTGGGTGGTTTGGTGGCGAATGTTGAGGAGGAATGTCATGTTGAACTTCCATGCTGGGCACCTGGTGGATGGTGGTCAGTTGGACTGTGAGGAGTGTTATAATGTTGGGCAGATTGGGGGATTCGTACAAACGCCGGAACATTGGCTGGGGGAGTGTGAGGTGTTGGGGGAATTTTGGATAGCTATAGGGGATCGGCTTGGGGTTAAAAGGAGGCCAGATGGTGAGAGAGGTCGCTGGGATGATTTGGCATCTAGAATTGTGGGGGGTGTCAGCAATAGGTGGCTTACTGTAGGGTGGGTTGTAGCAGTGTGGGTGGAATTGGCTGGACATTGGCTCTATGTGTTTGAGGAGGGACGGTGGACAGGGATACAGGAGAAACTATTGAGATGGGAGGAGTTGGTAGTGGATCTGCTAATGGGGTGGTGGGTTGGATGGGGGCTGCAAGGTGGGCGTCGCTGCCATCTGGTGGAAGAGATATGTGAACAGAGTGGGGGGAGAGTGGGGTTAGTATTGGACAAAGTGGTCTTTCATTGGGAAGGGGTAGGAGGGGG
>RBNI01004217.1:0-14448 GCA_003990745.1 Jimgerdemannia flammicorona | reverse complement strand
TATATAAAAAAACATATCGGCAATCGTCAATGGTTTAATGTTTGGCAAAATAAATTAAGGCGTATTGTCACTGCACCAAATGAAACATTTAACAATTAATTATCATGATGGATGTGCTTTTAAAAAGTCATTCCTCATTTTTATTTTACACGCATGTCTAATGTCAAAGATATGTTATGGAAAGGACACGCTTTCGCCGCCTTTGCTCTCTTCCAAAAAAAAAAAAAAAAAAAAAAAAAAAATAAAAAAAAAAAAAAAAAAAAAAAAAAAAAAAAAAAAAAAAAAGTTGGCTTGTAAAAAAAACGATATTAATTGAGATGCACAAAAAAAGTACTCTATTGGAAGGGCGCCGTCAGGGGGTCAATGACCTTGCCTAGTTTAGTCGTGACGCGCGGTAATACCATCTTCTGGAACGTCGCGGTCGTGTTCCACTCCTTGCCGACGGGCGCTCGGAGCGAGTTTTCATATTGCTCGCGCGTCTGGAAGGGATACGGAAGCGTTGTGATTTGGTATTTGGTTGCCTAGATGTATGAATTAAATAATCGGAAGGGTTTGAGACAACGTTCAGAAAAAGGCATCTGTCGCCATACCCACCAAACATCCCAAAATCCACACAGTCCTCGTAAGCAAAAACCCACCTTTTTGACTCTCTTCTCGTTGATGATCACGTGCTTCAGCTTTGCATCCTGCCGCTTGCTTGCCTCAACGCCTTCGCCAGGAAGTGGTTTCTTGACCACGACGTTCTTCTTATCCACGATGCCCTTGCCACTCCACGCGCCCCAGCCCGGCAGTGTCAGATCTACCTCCTTGGGCGCATCCTCCTCCATTGCCTGCCGCTTCTCCTCCTCGAACTCCTCGACGACATTGTCGTTGGCAAAGGCTCGCGCCACGAGCTCTCGCTGCGAGAAGGCCAGCGCGTTCTTGGCGTGCACCATTTTCGGCTGTTTGTCGGCGACGTCGTCCAAATCGGAATCTTCGTCTTGACCGTCGTCCCGGTCCTCGGTATCTGCCACTGCTGCGTCACTGCTATTCTGCTTCGCCTTCTTTTTCGTCTTGGCTATAGGAAATGAGGGGTAAACCGATATATATTAGTGGTCAGCACATCAGAAGCATCACACAAAGTTTAAGGTGAATATCACAGAAGGGCACATACCAGCTCTTGTGGCCTCGGCCAATGTCAACGCGTTACCCAAATCAATTTCAATATCTTCCTCATCCCTCTCACCAGCTAACCACTTCTGCTTCTTTAATTTCGACACAAGTTTATCCGACTTAGCATCGCTAGCCTTCCCAACACCCTTGTTTTGCTTTTTGCTCTGTGTCACTACGCGGGACGTATCGGCTTGCAGCCATGGATTTGATTCCTCCTCCTGCGCGGTATCCTGCTGTTTCGTCGAAGGCGCTTTGGAGGGGCCATTGATCGATACGGGACCAGACATTCTAGTGTTGTGTGCGGCGGAGACAGCGACCTTTTTAACCTGACCAGAGTCGTTAAGGGCGAGCAACGGCTCCTCGGTGGATTTATCTTGTTCCGGGAGTTTGCCGTTTTGAGAGTGCTATTGGGGCAGTGAAGAAGGCCAATAATACTGAGCGTTTTGCTGTGGTTCTATGAGCTCATATCAAAAATCACAACTTCAGACAAATAGGCATCAGAAAGAACGCGAATACCTTAGCACCAAGGCCAAACACCATTCGGCCTGGGTTATTGCCCACCAATGTGAACAACCCATTCATTTCCTTCTCCTTCCTCTTCCTCTCCTTGGTATTTTTACTCTTGGACTGTCCCCCTTGCTCGTCCTCCTCACTCGACGCCTCAGATTCTAAACCGTCCTTCAATTCGCTCAACATGGCCCTATTCTCTTCCCTCTGCCTCTTTGCGGCATCCTGCATAAATTTCATCGCTAACAGGCCCTTCTTCTTTCCGCCCTCTCCTTCCTCCTCCTGTAAACTCTCCTCCAACCAATCCAGCTCCGTAGCAGCGCGCCTCCTCACTGCCTCAACATCGCCATCCTCAATATCACTATAATTTACCGCACCCTCCTCGTCCGACAACTTTTCATCTGATCCTATCCCCTGAATCTTGCGCTTCAGATCCTCCCCGCGTTGCAGTTGCTCCATAATTGCCTGCCGCGACCCCTCGTCGTGCTGCCCGTGTTTCAGCATTTGTTTGGCCCACTTGCCTGTATTCTTGTGCTTGAGTGTCATCCTTTCCGCCGCCCGATCCGCCTCGGCCTTGAGCCGCTCCTCGCCCGCTAGTTCGGGATCCAGGTCCATCAGCTGCTCCGTCATCAGCGAGTTCTTCTCCTTCTCCTTCTTCTTGATCTTGCGATATGTCTTACTCTTGATCTTGGCTATTCGTTTCGCCTTGATCTCCTCGCGAAACATGAGCTCCCGCATCATCCGCAGCTGCTTGCGCCGCGCCTCAACCTCCTCAATCGACAGCTTGTTCATCGCCAGCTCCTCAAAATCCTTGAGATTTTTCTCTTTCATACCGGCGTCCTCGAGCGTCGTTCGGATCTGCTTTTCGAGGTCCGTTGTCGCTTCGAATTTGTTGGCGAGGCCGGCGCTCGTGATTTGGGTCGGTCGGGCGTCGTTCATGGGGAATGCAAGGTGGTCAGCCTATGCTCGTTAATAAGCGAAACCAATGTTTCAGTTAACTTTTCGACATTCAACCACGCAAATCACGAAGTCAACGTAAAAACCCCGCATACCTCTCTGTTCGCCTTTACGATCGGCTGCCACTTGGCCACTTCCTTCTTCGTCTCCTGATACGCCGCCTGCCGATTCAACCGATCTTGTATCCGCTTGGGCAGCGGCGCCGCGAGCGTTTCCGCAGTTCCCTTGCCACCCGCGCTCTCCAACGCCTGTAGATTTTTCTTCAACCCGCTGAGTCCCGTCTCATCCTGCAGTGTCTTCACGAGGTCCTGTAGCTCGAGTTTCTTCTTGGCCCCGGTCGCCGACGCCGAGCCCCGCGCCGTTAGGTTAAACTCGGATTCCGTATAAGCCTCCGTCCGCTCCTTAATTGGTCCGCGGCGCTTCTTCTCCTTCACGGCGTCATCGGCGTCGCGTTTCCGCTTCTTTTCCAGGGATCCAATGAACGATTCGAGCTCTTCCGTCTTGTCAAAGCTTTCGTCTTCGTCCTCACCCCCCTCATCGCTGTCCGCTTCATCCTCGTCCGTATCGTCGTCTATGGCGGCGAATTCGTCTTCCTCTTCGTCGCTTTCGGGAATAAGCCCCGCGAACTTGATCTTCTTGTCATCCTCTTTTTTCGGCGCCGCTTCACGACTGCTAGCGCCTTCGTCGTCAAACATCTCTGAAACATCCATGAAACCGTTGCCATCTTCATCCTCCTCCTCCTCCTCCTCCTCCTCCTCCTCCTCCTTTTCCTCGTCGTCTTCCTCTCCGTCATCTTGCCCACTGTCGTCTTCATTTAGATTAATTTCACCTTCGCCGTCACCGCCCTTTCTTGATTTCGCGGATTTCTTTTCAGAAGGCTAAAAGAGGAAGCAGATAAAATCAAATTAGCATTAAAATATTGGCTGCGTAATCATGTTTCAAGAGAACACGAGGCCATTTCGTCTCGCACAGCTTACCTTTGTCGACCCCAAGAACTTGAAGTGCTCGAACCTCTCTTCGTCGCTCTCATCGAACGCCTCATCGCTGTCAATCTCCTCGTCGTCCTCGTCATCGATCTGGTCGACGTGGTACTCGTAGCTCTCGACCGAATCCAAAGCGTGCCCTCTCCGCGAGATTACCTGGTCGTCGTCGTCGGCCTCGAAGACGTTGGTCATGTTTGTCTTCCGGGGGGTGCGGGAGGCCTTGCCATTGCGTTGCGCCACGATTGCAGGGGCTCTCGCCTTGAACTTGCCCTTGGCCGGTTGCTTGGCTTTGGCCATTGTTAGGTGGAACGATCAAGAAGTTGGACAGTTCGACTGCAAAAAAAAGAAAAAGAAAAATTGGTGACTGCTAGGACCATATATGGTAATATTTGAAGACGTCTTACAAAATTGCTATACCCGACACAACCAAAGGCAATCTCGAATTGAAGATACACAATGGCTCTCAGTTTCTTGTTCCTTTGCGTGCAGTGCATTGTTCATTCACACAATATGAATTTAAATATCTATATTTCAGTGGTTTAATCTACAAAAGGCATGATTTTAACCGCCAGGCTGTCTCATGATGGCCAACAATCAAGGGCCACTATCACGTGCACGACTGTGTTACTCTAAAAGAAGCCTAGGGTCTTTGTGTCCTTTCCACCAGCGAAACGCGTCAACCTCATTAACCCACCTCCACTCGAGCCCGTCCACCGTTCCCTCCAGCACACGTTCCTCCCACTCCCCCGAATCCCTGGGAGAGTATCTCCACAACAGAACAACCAGCCATACATTCCCTCCACTAGTGCTTTGAATGCATCACTTCAAGCCAAGCAGAAAGAACTTTACAAAGCTCACTGATCCAGCCCACTCGGATGAAATCCCTTTCGCCATTGAACCCGGCGACGACTCCATCGAAACCATAGAACTCGGATCCTCCTCCCGCGACACTTCTTCCTCCTCCCGCCCACCCTTCAGTGTCATAGAAATCTCCAGTCCCACCGCCGCAAAGTTCAGTCCCACCGCCACAAAGTTCAGCCCCACCGCCCTAAAGTTCGCCATCGCGGACCCACCCTCTACGGTTGAAGATGATATCCTTCATCGGCGCGGGTCGTCCTCGACCACACCAGAATGGAATAATCTGCCCGAAATCCAGCCGCCGGAAGCAGAAGGCGACGCGGGGGACGAACCCCAGACGTTTAACACTGACGCCAACCAGATCAGGGGCCAGCTCAAGCGCGACATGTTCTTATTGCTCGAGGACCCGTCGTCCAGTCGCGCCGCCTTTATGACGAACGTATTAGTTTCTGTGTCAATTGTGTCGAGCGCCGTCATGACGACGATCGAGACGATCCCCTCGTTCCGGTCGAGGGAGAGTAATGCCGTATGGTGTGTATCTCGTGCCTGATTTGTGGTTCGTTATTCGGGCATGGTGGAGGCCACACAGGATAAATGCAGCTTGCGCATGCCTCGTAATATATATTTTAGTGTGCGGATAATATGCATTCGGCCGGATATAGACTTTGATGATTTGTCTCGATTTGCAATCCTGCAGGTTCAATCTCGAGACTGCGATGGTGCTTCTCTTCACTCTCGAATATCTAATGCGGTTCTTTGCTCACTCGGATTCGTTTAGAATGCTCTTCAGATTTGTCACAGGTATGTCTTGATCAGTGGTTGTGCTGGATGCTTTGACTGGCGAAGCTTATTTGGGAACTCGGACATCTCGAGCCTGAGTCTCAACACCGCTAGTACCAAATTATATTCATTATGGTACCCCTCTTCTCTCTCGCACAGCACCGCTCGCGATTATCGATTTTCTTTCAATCATGCCGTATTATGTCGAGCTCATCGCTCAGCGGGATACTGTATGCCAATTTCCATTTCAATCGTCAACGAAATATAACGACTAGCCACTTTTAACGTCAGTGTACGATCGTTCCATCCTCACTCCTCATTTTTTTGTACTTCATTCTTTCCGGTGACATGACGCGCCTACAGACTTACGAATTCCGCTTCACGATCCTCCGCCTCTTCCGCCTCCTACGCCTCTTCAAATCCTTCAAGTACTCCAACACCATTGTGATGACGATTGAGGTCATGGTGGTGGCCCTGAGGCGCTCGGGCGATGCGTTGTCAGCCTTGTTTTTCTTTTTGGTCACCAGCGTCGTTTTGTTTTCGACGCTGTTGTATTTTGCGGAACGAGGTGGGCATCTCAATGCTATGTGGTGGATGTTTGGAAGGCAAAATTATATAAGCATGCATTGGTGGAAATCTTGCATAGTATAGAAGGGCGGATTGAGCCTAAGTCTTAGCGTTTCACAATGCGGTTGAGGATATTATTTTGGGAATTGAGTGCGCTCATTTTTGCAATGATCAGGTGTTTGGGACGCAAATCTCGAGACCTTTGTCACGCATGATGGTGTACCTAGGTAGGAGACTCTGCTTGTCTTCGCCACTCCGTCGCCTGCCCTACGCTCTAATCTATGCTATTTGTAGTGCCAATCGCTGATTTTCATGTTGCTTTTGGGCCCTTATATCAGCGCGTTTGACAGCATCCCGTCCGCTTTCTGGTTTGTGATCGTCACGATCACCACCACGGGATACGGTGAGTCTTACCCTCCTTACTTGGGCCACTGTGGGAATGTCATTGAAAATTGACAATCCGTTTGATTGATGCGGTACTTATGGTTCCTCATGTGGTTACCTTTGTCGATGGTCAGGCGACATGGTGCCGACTACCTTCATCGGCAAGCTGATCACGTTCCCAGCTATGATGTTCGGTGTTTTGGTAAGAGGTTATCACAGTGTTGACGGTGTCATTGTACTTGCTATCTTCCCGTATTCCTCCCGATCAGTTTAGCTCCGTGCACATAAACGCTGGCTTTCCCGAATTTGCTGTAGCTCATCGCGCTACCCTCCATCATCGTTGGTCGCAACTTCACGTTGGTGTGGGAAACCATGCGGCAATACCGACACTCCCAGGACCGCAACAGCATGCCAATTCACCACGAAGACGGCTTATTTGACTTTAGTATGTCGGCCTTCATATCATTTGTTGATCAGACATCTGCATTGAGAGCCATTGGGAAAATACTATAGGAGGGATAATTAAATGGTATGATTTCACAATATAGCTCACGACCGCACTCGTCACAGCTTTGAAAGCCGCCGCTCCATTGTCTCCGAGGCTCTGGGCGACAGTCGCATCGGCCGCCGACCCGGCGGTTACGCGGCGGTCGACCCGGACTCCGACGAGCAGGAGCTGCTGGCTGACCAATTGCAGGCGCTCATGATTGCCACGCAACAGAACCAGGTGGCCATCAATAGGATCCTGCAGCTGCTGGAGACGAGAGGGGTCGGTGCCGAGGTTGGCAATGGGATCGCGCCGGGGGTGGCTGCGTCGAAGGGGTCGAGGCGAGTGAGCAGGGCCATCTCGTTCGAGGACCGGGTGGATGGGAAGGGGGATGAAGAGGTAGAGGATCTCGACAATGCCTGATTGTCGTTTCTTTAATTTTTTTTAATTATTGTTCTGCTGACTTGTTTCGTTTGTGTAGGAGTACTGAAATAATGTTTGCTATCCGGTTCTATCTTTTATATTCCTTTGGTGTGTTCATTTCCATCGACACCGCGAGTCAATTTCTCTTCCTTAGGTATCCTGTTCTCTCAAATATGCTTGTTACCTCCCACCGTGTTTCATTTCGGCTCGTTTGCCATGCCGTGTTTGATTTGAACGGGTCTAATGAGCGCAATGAGGTCGATCTCTTGTCACATACCCCCAACCCCATGCTTGATGCCGAGATACAGGTACCGTTAGAGGTCTTTTGACTAATGTTGGCTAATAGTATTATTGGCTATTAATGGCCAATGAAATTAATTATTGGGGTTTTCAGCTGAACAGAGTATGTATAAAGTAACTGGGAGCTCAATTTACACTATATGAATAACGGACTCTATGTTCCATGGATTTTATTGGAAGAGAACCTAGACTATATAGGCCAAAACCCTCTCTTACTCCCCCTAAGCATTACATCTCTATTAACTTAGGCTAACTATTGTCCAGCAGCTTGATTATGCTAGGCACAGCAGGGCAATAAGCCTATACCTCATTCTGCACACCATACTCTCCCTACCACTAGGGGAAAATGATTCTATACTAATAACTGAAGATGTACACCTAAAACTCTAATGTATGGGTAATAGAACGACGAGCGATCACGTGACCGGCGACAGGCGATGACGTCACAATCGAGCGTGACATATGACGAACGTAACGAGCGGGATGCGAACGACACGAACGGCGCAAATGATGCAGATAAATGATATCCAGCTTAACCCCAGTAACCGGTGCTGCAGCAATTGCCGCAGCAACTGATAATTACTTAACAACCTATATTATAGAGGTCCTGATTACAAAGGTCTTGATCACAAAAGTTGCAATCACAAACCTCATCTATAGATATTAAATTAGTCACTCATACTTAGTCAGAAATTGCAAACCAACTTATATAAATACCCTCAATATTCCATCCAAAATAAAGCAGTTTTAGTTCAGTATTTGATACAAGAATCAAATCTCCCTCCACATATACATACATTCTCCTGAGTCTTAGTAATGACATCTAAGTAACTCTAGTGTTTCTGATTAAACTCCAGAAGCCTAGCTAACTTCTACATAATTGAGACTGGTATATAAATCCCAAAGACTTAAGGAAAACCTCTTATTAAACCTGAATTCCAAGGTGAATTCAGTCTGTATACAACAAAGAACAAGTCTTTTATAACTACATTATCAAGAAAGATATTACTACTATAACTACTTTAAGTAAGTACTTCCTTATACTAAGGCTTCTTGGTATATTTGTATACTAAGTCCCTAAGTAATACCTTGTTTCCCTAATTATTCAAGGATAAGAGAGAGGTAGAAAGAGGATTATTATAACTTAGTAGCAGTAGAATTACTGAGCCAAGATAGTATTAAAAATATACTCCTGAGAAGTTAGAATAAGACCAATCTTAGACAGGAGTAACTCCAGAATCAACTGTGGATTCCCAAGGAACAAATTTATAAACCAGAGCCTATCTAGTAATTACTACTAAGACTAGATGATACCAGAAAAATACAGACCCAAAACTATATCAGCTTCTGATATAAAGATCTATATGAGATCTTTAGGAACTACCACCTAGACCTTAGAAATGCAAGTAACTACTACAGATTCTACATTCTTGTCCATAACTATGTTGGGGTTGCTAGAATCCAGAAATCCACAACAGCTACTATCTAGGAATTTTTAAATTATATCTCAATAGTTTCTTCTATAGTAAGAGTAGTAGCTATTAATAAATTATATATATCTAACAGATATGTACTACATACTCTTACCTGAACCTCTCTCTACTACAGACTAGTTGTATACTATACTACTGCTATATCAAGATATGAGAATAAATAGACAGATCACTCTGATCAAAGAGTAGGTCCATCTATCTAGCCAGAATCTGATATTCTCTTTAAAGAACCTAGTTAGTATGAGAATGTACTATCTTATCAGAGAAGAGAGTCAGATGAAGACTAACAGAATACTAATCTGATAGTAGTCAATAGAAAATAACAGATCTAGGAATTTATCAAAGACTTATAGATCAAGAAGATCAAACCCCAGAACTAACCCAGACATTTACACAGAGATTTGGTTTACTTACTCTTATAGAACTCTTTGATCTGATCTTTGGGAATCAAGTAACTCTAAGTCACTCAGCACTATAACCTCAGTAGGCTAAATAGTCTTTAGGAGAATCTATCTCTATAGACCCACTATTAGTAGTCAATATAATGATAAATACTAATATTCAGACCCTAACTACTCAGCTAGCTATACTAACAGAGATAATAGAATAAATTACTAAATAGAACAAACTAACCAAGACCTTGAGAATTTCTACTCTCAGTAGAAAAAACATAATATCAAAACCTTCATCAATACAGTAGATATAAAATACTAAGCAAATTAATAAATGATATATAACTGAGTACCTATAGAAATATTCACCAACAACAGAGATAGTACTCTTTAATAGTTATTTGCCATATTAGTAGTATAAGTAGAAATAGTAGTAATATTCTTTACTAGAACAGCAGCCAAGTTCTGGTATACTTTAGAGAAATACTCAGTAACCTAGAAAGACTGCCCTTAAGTCAATAGACAGATAGTTGGCCAAAACAGACCAGGTTAGAATAACTATGTAGCAGGCCCAAAACTCAAGACTCTACTACTGAACAAATTCTAAAATGTGGCCTATATATAAGAAACTTAAAACAAACTAGCCCAGATAAAGTTTTATAAAAATAATGAGGAGGATCTAGAAATCTTTATCATCAGAATAGATACCTATCTCAAAATTGTAGAACTTATCTATCAAAAAAATAATTTGGCCATCAATAATACCTAGGCTAACTATTTCTTTGCTATCCTACCAGACTGACTCACTCAGAAGATTAAGGAATAAGATCTTCTCTAAGAATGTCCATACTACTCATAATACTTTGTCTAAGTATAAAGAAGAGCTTATAAGATTCTTACTATATAGGCTCTCTGAAATATCAAATATAAGAAAGATAACTAAGACAAGAGAAGTTCTCCTAAAGAAATGATCAAAGAGACCAGAGAAACTAACAAAATCTCAGAGGACCAAGACTCTCTCAATGAGGATAAAAAGAAGTAGCTTTATAAAAAAGAATTATACTTTATTTACAAAAAGACAGAATACATCTCCTTTAGATATCCTGAAAAGAGAAACTAAAACTCATTAGATAAACCCAATAACCAGAACATTACTATTATCAGAGAAGGATCAGAAAAGAAGAATTCTGAGAATATCATCAAAGTATAGAAAACATGATATAAGACTACTATCTCTACTAAGACTCATTCTACTGATGTTGAATATAACCTCTATAGTAGCCAGAATCTCACTATTCTACCAAGCACTAATGCTATAGTATATACTGAAATTATAATATATGTAAGTCTCCAAAGAAATATATATCTATCTTACTGAATAAAGTAGTCTGACTAAAAAATTCAACATCAGACTAAGAAGAGAAGTAGTTGACTAAGATTTTATTGGTAAAATCTATATTATCTTGCAAAATTTTGAAGATATCTAATTTGAAGTTAGAGCAGACTAAAGAATTATCCAAGCAATTATTGAAAAAATCTATCAAGATCTTATCATTGAAGAAGTCTCTGAACTCTCTCAGACAGACTATAGTAAGAAAGAGTTTGAATCAACCAATAAACTCCCTAGTCAAAAGGTTATTACTATAAAGAAAGATAATAAAAACTGGTATAAGAGAATTATAGATAGTTATGTACTATATAGACAATACTCTCATTCTATCTAAATATACTATATGGAATATATTAGTAAATATAATATATGTCTCCTAAGGTTTTCAAAATCCAATCTAAGAAATACCAAGCCCAATAAACTGAGGAACCCAAATCAGACTACTCTTTTTGTAAAGGATGAAGAGAGACTGACTTCAAGGAGACTAATAGTAATTGAGACAATAATGATAAAAAACTCAATATTATTAAGAAGGAAGATAGTTGTATCAAGTTCACAGACTAAGTTTATAAATAGGATATCAATATCTTACTGGACAGTAGTGTTACTGAAAATTATATTAGCACTAAGACTACTAAGAAAATTAGAGCCTGAAGTAGACTAGTTACTGAGAAAAGAAGTATTATCTTTAGTGATAGCAAGACTATACCTTTGACTAAAATCTATAAAGATCTATTAGACTTCAGTATCATAGATCTTTCAGAATAAGATATATATTATTCTAGAAAAGATCTGGTTGACTCAGTATAACCCAGATATCAACTAGAGAACTAATAAAGTTAACCTGATTTATGAAAGTAGAAAAGTCACTCTAATATCTCAAAAAAACACTAACTACTAAGGAATCAAGATTATCTCTACAATTCAGATGAAAAGATACTTCTGTAAAAAGGAGAATATATACTTTATCTATATAATACAAAAAGTTCCTAAAGCTCCAAGTAGCCCAGTATCACTAGAAGCTTAAGAATTATTTGAAAAATTTCAAGATATATTCTAGGAACTCAAAAGACTTCCACTTAAGTACCAAATCCAACATAAAATTGATCTTATCTCAGGATCTGAACTCTTATATAAGAGTATTTACTAGCTGACCCAATCTGAACTCAAGACTCTCAAGGATGAGTTAATCAAACTACTGATCTAAGAATATATTAAACTTAGCCATTTTCTATTTAGAGCCCCTATTCTGTTTTTCAAGAAGAAGAATAGTTCTCTATAAATGTATATTGACTATAGAGCTCTCAACAAGATCACTATCAAGAACCAATATATCTTACCTAGAATTAATGAGTTGTTATATTAAATCTTCAAGACTAAGATCTTTTTCCTACTAGACTTGCAAAATGGTTACTATCAAATCCTTATTAATAAGAAGGATGTTGAAAAGACAGCTTTCTGAACATGGTTTGGATACTACTAGTTCTAAGTTATGTCTTTTGACTTAACTAATATACTAGCAATATTCTAATATCTAATAAATGATATATATCTTTGGGCCACTACTCAACATTTGTATCCTTATATATATTGATAATATACTAATCTACAGTGAAATAGTGGAACTATACTATACCTACCTCAGATAGATACTGACTCTTCTGTAAGAACACTAGCTCTATGCTAAGATAAGTAAGTATAAGTTTTATCAAGACCAGATCAAGTATCTAGGACATATTATCTCTGCTGAAGATATCAATATAGACTCTCAAAAGGTATCTTTCTTTGGTAATATTCAGATTATACTAACTTCTAGCAATACTTAAGATATTATTTTTAGAGAAAAGGTACTAGAAATATAGTAATCATGAGTATTTCAAGATATGTGCTAAGCAGAGTGACTCTAGTACATTCAACTGACAGCATGTGGGGAGGAGTCATGGTTTGGGGGGAAGCATGTGGGGCTTGCTGGCTAGAGGATATAGAAGAGGAGGAGGCAGTACTGGAGATCAGGGGACTGCAAGAGTAAGCTTTACAGATAGAGTAAAGGAGAGTTATCTAGTGATCAGACTAAAGAGCTAGCTGAGGAAGAGCAAGGAGATGATAAGGGCAGCTGAGTCTGGTCAATGGTGACAAGAGCAGTAGAGTAGGAGGTATAGGGGCTGGGGAGAGTGGGACTACTAATGGCAAAGAGACTGCTAATCTGAAAAAAAAATCCAGATATGATAGCTGATGGTAAACATGGACAGGGGATAGGCATGAGGCCCACAGATCTGGTAGACAGTATAACAGAGCTGGTAGTGGCACTATTACTTAAGAAATTGAGGTCTGAATTTGTCATCACACTGTACTTCTGGAGACTGACAGTGACCACAAGGATGATTCTAGAGCTTCTGATCCAGGAGGTAAAGGGTGCAGCCTTAGTGAAGTTCTTGAAGGATCTGGAAGGAGTGGAGATTGGATTTGAGAAAGAGGATGTATTGTTAGAGATAATATAAAAGGAGGTAGTAGTGGGAGGGATAGTGATCTCCATGGCCAGATACCTATACTGAGACCTCTGAGTGGTATAGTTGATAGTAATAGATGTCTCTATAGTATTGAAGGAGATGGCCAGAGGGCTGATTATGAAGGCTATCAAGGAGTATAGAAATATCATAGATATTGGGTTTTAGGTCTGAGAAGGCACAAAGTTCAGAACAGATAATGTGGATATTAAAATATAGCTAGCAGATAAGGAGAATATAGAGAGAGCATGGAACTGACCAGTAGTACTTAAGTGGGGACTGGTGAAGTATAAAGTTTCAATATCTTTCTCCAGTAACATTCAGGTTATATAACCTTTTAGCAATACTCACAATACAGTTTTTAGAGAAAAGAGTCTAGCAATATAGTGACTAATATATATTCTAAGATATATACTAGATAGGGTGGCTCTAGCATATTTGACTGATAGTATGTGGAGAGGGGCTCTGGCTGAAGGTCCCTAGAGTTTTGAGTGAGATGACTGCCCTTTGTGACCATGTTATTCAGAGGGGTGAGTGGGTTGGAGAGCAAGACCTCAGGCTGGTGGCCTTATTGTATAAAGGTAAAGGGAGGAGGGAGGACTGGAAGAACTAGAGGCCAATTATGCTTCTGGATATGGACAGGAAAATGGTGACTAAGGTGATCATCGCTAGGCTTCAGAGAGTTGCCCAAGGGGTGCTGGAGGAGGAGCAGCAGGGTTTTGTTGGGGGCAGGCTTATAAGAGATGGGACTGCATGGATATATGGTATTATTGAAGGGGCCAGGGCCTGTGGACTTGATGGAAGGTTGGTTTTCTTGGACCAGGAGAAGGCATATGACCAGGTATAGCAGGTCTGGCTAGGCAAGGTGATGGATCAAATTGGGATTCCTCCAGAATTTCAGGCCTCTATGTTGAAGCTATTGGGGAGCAGTCGGGCAGCACTGATGTGTAATGGGCACTATGGTCTGGCATTTTCCTTGGGAAGAGGGGTTCCTCAGGGGGATCCTTTGTCTCCTATTCTCTATGCCCTTTCACTGGAGCCATTGATGGATAGGATTCACCAAAGGGTGGTGGGGCTCTCTATATATTTTTTTTTTTTTTTTTTTTTTTTATAGTCACTTGGACTCCATCCTTTATTAACACCATCTATGATTTAGTTTACAACATCACCACTCACTACCCAATCCCCACAGGGGGGCTCCCCTCCCCCTCTTTACAAATAAAGATCACTCTATCCCCCACTACGCCAACTCTCCCCCCACTCTGACCACA
>RBNI01004216.1:0-14455 GCA_003990745.1 Jimgerdemannia flammicorona | reverse complement strand
AAAAAAGGTATAGCAAATTAATCTGAGATAGAGGGAGTAAAAGCAGAGAAAAGAGGACTCAGAAGGTTATTTACCAAAACCTTGTAATCAGTATAGTAATAGAGAAAGTAGCTATCTATCTGTCCACATCTGTTCATTTTTTTTTTTTTTTTTTAATGGACTCATGTCCTGCGGATTTTTATTGGAAGAGAACCTAGACTATATAGGCCAAAACCCTCCCCCACCACCCACCAAGCACTGCCCCCTCATTAACCTAGGCTAGCTATTGTCCAGCAGCTCAACTATGCCAGGCGCAGCAGGGCCTATGTTGGCCTGCACCTCATTCTGCACACTATGCTCTCCCTACCATCAGAGGAAACCCAACCATATGCCAACGACCAAAAGCGCATGCCTGAGAACCCAGCGTATGTACAAGGCCATGCCTGAGCTGAATAGAATAGCTCCTGCCACCCCAAAGAGAATGACAGGCAAAGAAAAACCCTCATCAAAGTACAATACGGTGGGTAGGGCCTGGTTCTCCCAGTTGAGGTGAGTAGAGGACTTACATGTGAGGTGGGAGGAAACCCCCAATACCCCACTACTCAAGCCTGTGGGCCTCGATCACGTTGCCATATCAGCTCCTAGTTCTAGTTGAGTGCAGCCAAGACACCTGAAATGGGTAGCCTCGGGCCCCCTGACCCCCTCTGATGACTGAGGCCTCACTCCGCTATCCGCCAAAAGAAGCCGAGAGTGACACCTACCATCTAACTACACTGCACCAATCAAAAGGCCCCACCGAAGCAGTACCTGCCCTAGTCCTGACGACCGCCCCCAGCCTGGCACCCTACTGGTTCACTGTTATCGCCCTTCCTCCTATCTGTGACGGCCATCTCTCCTCCCATCCCGACAACACCCGAAAAGCAGTCACCTACGCCAGAACCATGCTCACCGGGAAGCTCGCCAAAGCCAGAGGGCCCCACCACAGGCACCGAGGACCTGCAGGTAACCTATACTGAGCACTTGACGCCCAAGGTCAGCCGACTCTCTACGTAGCCCGAGACACACCAAGACAACTCCTTGTTGGTGACGGCAAAAGGAAGAAGGCACTGCACCAAAATGGGTACACCCCAGACGCAGCTGAAGGCATCAGAATCTGCAAAAAAGTAGAGGAAGCACTGATCCAACACCGATAAAGAGGCAACTCATCACCATTGCCCTCCTCCCACCATGCCCCTGCAGGCACAGCAAACCAACCCGAGGTAGAAGGGATAATAATAGGGGAAAGGGGACTCGGAAGGTCGCCTACCAAACCTTGTGACCGGTAAGGTAGTAGAGAAAGGGGCTATCTATCTGTCCGCATCTGTTCAATGCAGTTTCATTTATAAAATTTAGTATTATAAAATTTATATAGTATTATAAAATTTATATGGTATTATAAAATTTATATGGTGATTTCCTTTTTAAGGAGTATGTGGCTGGCGACTCAATATAATAATAAAAAATTAATTAGAAAAAAAATTAAATGAAAATTCTGGCTCTATTACATTGTAGTAAATCAATCAGAGAATCATTTTATAGAGTACTATTTCTTCAAAATTTTTGAGGTTTATAGATGCGCCGCACTGTACGGAGACAAAGGGCGCGGATATACGGGACTCTCTTTGGCAGTCACGTTACAATCAGACAGATCCAGGGCGCGGAATCACGGATATTTTTCGTGTTTGACAACAATCATACTAGTCATAATTGTATATATCAACCGACGCCTTGGAATTAATATCGGTGAATAGGATGACACCAAAAAAAAAAAAAGAATAAAAAGAAAAAGGGGCGACCGTTCTTAACCCAAACTCACCACTCTTCCTACAATTCGCGTTCTGGATCCTACAAACTTTTACGCTTAATACCATCCATTTTGCAGCATATCAGACATTCGAAACCGGAATGGAAAACACCATTCCCAAAATGATCTTCGGTTCCCACCTTGACTCGACGAGCGCCAAGATTCTCGGATACGGAGTCTCGCTTGGTGTTGCTCTATACCTCGCGCAGCGATGGAAGGACGGAAATAAGGTGGGGAATTGCTAGTTTTCAATTTCTAGGTTGGTTTTAGCAAAGCTAATTAATCACATCAATGTCCGCGCTTTCAACTCCCACAGCAATCCATTCCCCTCGTGCCATACCAGATTCCCATCATCGGGAGCACATGGGAGTGGGATGCGAATCCGACCAAATTTATTAAGGATGCTACCGAAAAATATGGATCCGTGTTCCGCATATACACCAATGGACGTGTGAAGGTGAGCGTTGCTGTTGACGCGGTAATATCTCTACCGTGAATGATTAAACATCAATAACGCTGATGAAACCAAATTTATGCGCTCTCCCTTAAAGACTGTCGTGGGCAAAGAATTGGTGCGAAATGTCGCCACCGACGAAAATTTAAGTTTTCTTAAGGCCTTCACTGACGTAAGTCACTCGGAAGTCGACACGCCACGATTTCGTCTACTTCGATGCCCTTCTACCGATTCTACGAACTGACATAATCCATTCAACTCCAGTCATTTGATATCGAATACATGACCCGGGGTAACAAACCGGAAAGCATGGACATGCACGCCATAATCGCCAAGCACATCACCCCAAATCTCAAATCCTACACGCCCCGTGTCGTGCGCAAGGTAAAATGTTTCTCTTATTTTAAAATCGCTAGAAGCTCGTTTTGAATTTTTTTTTGAAACCTAACAACCCAGTATGAACAGCTGCACGAATCAATTGATAGTTGGTTGGGTGGTGTGCAAGGTCCGTTAATTTTTGGTTTCATTTAGTGTATCGTGCATTTGCTGGTCCGTTAAACAAAAAGCCTATATGCTCACCATTGATCTCCACATTAATAGATAGCATAACAATTGAAATGCCCTACATTATGGTCCAAGACATGGTTGCAAAAGCAAGTACGTATCTGAAACAGGATTGCCTCCTCTTTGTTATTTGACGTTCTCGAAGCATTACTTGGGCCACTAAACATCGAACAATCAAATTTTGTACTGTCATAGGTGCCAGTGTGTTTGTCGGAGAGGTAATTATGTGCTATTTATTTTATGCTACACTTTGAATATATTCTACGCCAAAAAAAAAAAAAAGAAATTCGTAGCATTGAACCACTTATCTCAACTCATATAATAGGAACTGTGCAACGACGAGGAGTTTCTCATGACAGCAAAAATATTCACTACGGACATCGGCAATGTAATTTCGAAAATAACGTGGACAGCGCTGATACCCGGGCTCTCGTTCCTGTACCAGAGGTGAGCGTCACTTCATTCCAATATCGATGACACAAGTGAGGAATCTATGCTAATATGTGCCAAAACCCTATGCCCTAAAGGTACATGTTTAGGTTTAGGAATCCTACCTCCCGCCATCGCGCTGTCGTCTGCAGGGTCACCGGCCCTGAAATTGAGCGCCGCAAAAAAGAGGCCCGCGAACAAGGGGACTCTTGGAACCGACCCGTAAGTTCCCGACGCTCCTCCAATTCCCACCACCGATCCATTTCCAAGCTAACCTCTCGCTCCCATTGCACACCCACACCAAACAGCAAGATATTCTCCAAATCTTGATTGACAATTTTCCATCCGATACACCGGCCCCCGTCGTAACTCAAGACGTTTCTCACAATTTGCTAACACTTATCTTTGTCTCAATCCACACTACAACAATGCACTCCGTTTTGGCGCTCTATGTACTCGCGGACTACGAGGAGTACGTCCAAGAGTTACTGGACGAACAAGATGCCGTCATGGCCGAGGAAGAGGCCGAAGAAGAGGCCGGGGAACCACGGGCTGATTTTGGTTTCTCACCAAAGGCCATCAAGAAGATGGCCAAACTTGATAGCCTCTTGCGAGAGGTTTTCAGGCTCACTGAAGAGCCTGCGACGCTGCCCCATAAAAACATAACGAAGGGCGAATACACATTGGAAGATGGCACAATAGTTTCTAAAGGTATTGTTTGATTTGTACGTGTATGGTTGTGAAATGCTAAGAAGGATGGCTTGGATACCTATCCTGTCCGCACATAAGTCATATTCTCTCCTCACCTAACCAACTAAATTCAGGAGAGCATGTCTTGCTGAATACACAGTCGATTATGTACGACGAAGAGCTCCAAGGTCCTGACCCGGAAAACTTCAACCCGTGGCGCTTCGTCAATAAGAACAAACAGGCAACGAAAGTCGGCGTGGACTATCTCCGATTCGGGATGGGAAAGTGAGTTCTCACAATGTTCAATATTTTTTATACATATTATTTTGCCAGCTCTACGCGGTTTCCATACTTATTAATTTTTCTGTTCCAACCAATCATCCCGCTCGATGTCCATCATATCATTAAGGCACGCCTGCCCCGGCCGTTTTTTTGCCATTCAAGTGATCAAGACAATCTTGTGTATCCTCATCCGCAAGTACCGGATTGTGAGGCCGACTCCAGCGGTGCCACGGTCCATTAAGGCCAATCCACAGGGACCTTTGATGTTCATTAAGAGGGAATGAATTATATATTGCTAGCATAGCGTTTTTATACAGATTCACAAGTGCAAAATTGTGTTGTGATCTATGGACAGTCTGGAGGTGAAGGTGGCGAAAGCAAACTCGAGGGAGGATGGAATGAGAACTATTTATCCCTCCCATATCTTTTGTACGATTCGTTCATGTTAATAATGAGAATTATGGACCCAATTAAACGATACTAGTGTACATGTGCTCACATTGGCAGAAAAGTCGAGAAATGCTCATCCGGGCCCGAGGCTAATGAATTTTATTCCGTCTTACGTGATTTTAGTCGCGGACACATTCCGAAACCAATGATAGCGTCTTTTAATTACATCTTTTGACGATTTTCCAACGTCAAAAAGGGTGGAAGAACGAGGAATGTTTTTATTGATACTCAAGTTACCAACTATTGATGATAATCATAAGCCACTCAAATTACTTGTTACTCAAGTCCCGCTCAACGAGATGTACCCCGTGCCCCTTTCTCCACTATCTTACCAGTCACAATGGTTTGGTAGGCAACCTTCCAAGTCCACTTTCCACAATTATTACCCCCTCTACCTCAGGTTGGTTTGCTGTACCTGTTGCAGGGCAGTGGGAGGAAGGCAATGGTAATGAGTTGCCCCTTTATCAGTATTAGATCAGTATCTTCTTCACTTTTTCACAGTTTCTGGTGCCTTCAGCTATATCTGGAGTATATCTGTTTTGGTGCAGTGCCTTCTTCCTTTTGCCATTCACCAACAAGGTGCTGTCTCAGTATATCATGGGTTATGTAGGGAGTCAGCCAATCTTGGGCATCAAGTACTCAGTGTAGGTTATCTGTAGGTCCTTAGTACCTGTAGTGAGGTCCTCTGGCTTTGGTGAGCTTTCTGGTGAGCATAGTTCTGGCATAGGTGACTGTTTTTCAGGTGTTGTCAGGATGGGAGGGGAGATGGCCATCACAGATAGGAGGAAGGATGATTACAGTGAACCAGTAGGGTGCCAGGCTGGGGGTAGTCATTGGAGCTGGGGCAGGTGCTGCTTTGGTGGGGCCTTTTGATTGATGCAGAGTAGTTAGGTAGTAGGTATCACTCTTGACTTCTTTTGGTGATTCAGTAGATGAAGCCCCAGTCATTGGGGGGGGTCAGGGGGCCTGAGGCTACCCATTTCAGATATCTTGGCTGCACTCAACTGGAACTAGGAACTGATATAGCAACATAATTGAGACCTGTAGACTTGAGTAGTGGAGTATTGGGGGTCTCCTCCTATCTTATATATAAGTCTTTTACTCACCTCAACTGAGAGAACTAGGCCCTACCCACTATGATATACTTTAATGAGAGTTTTTTTTTATCTATCATTCTCTTTAGGGTAGTAGGGGCTATTCTATTCAGCTCAAGCATGGCTTTGTACATATGTTGGGGTCTCAGACATATGCTTTTGGTCATTGGCATATAGCTGAGTACTCCCTGGTGATAGGGAGAGTATGATATACAGAATGAGATATAGGCCAACATAAGCCCTACTGTACTTAATATAGTCAAGCTACTAGACAATAGCTAGCCTAGATTAATAAGGGAGCAGTGCTTGATGAGTGGTGGGGGAGAGTTTTGGCCTATATAGTCTAGGTTCTCTTCCAATAAAAATCCACAGGACATTAAGTCTGTTAAAAAAAAAAAAAAAAAAAAAAAAAAAAAAAAAAAAAAAAAAAAAAAAAAAAAAAAAAAAAGAATGTAAGAAACTAGAATAACTTATATAAGCTAGAATAACCCATTTTTAGTAGGTTTAAAAGTATTTATAATAAGGAATTTTAATATAAAAATATCTATAATATTATTTATAAATAAGAGTTACAAGTAATATATATAAGAAATATAGTAGAAATATAAGATATACTTAAAATATAGAGTGTAGAAATTAAATACAATAAGAAATACTTTTTAGAGCTTAAAAAATATTCTATAACTATTAAACTAGTATATATAAATATTATACTAGTATAGTAGTTACTTTATATATACAGTAGCTTTTATAGAGTAGCTGGTAGTAGATATAGATTATAGTTACATATATGATCCATTTTATTGCTATAGTTATATAATACATTTTCATCATTATATTATACTACATTATATCTATATTACCTCCTCTATTCTTGTGCTGAATTTTGCCCTTCTTTAAGGCCCTCAACTCTACAGTGAGATCTACCAACCCCATTTCAACAGCCCTGTTGTATATACAGTTTTTCAAGTAGTTGCCGCACGAACCGATCACGAACCGGTCACGAACCGGTCACACTCGTCCCCTTGGCATATCGGCCCCCTCGGCATATCGGCCCCCTCGGCATATCGGCCCCCTCGGCATATCGGCCCCCTCGGCATATGGGCGGCCCATCGGCGTTAGAACTATGCTAAAATCGGTGAGCCTACATCAACGCATTCCTCAATTAGAATTAGTGCATGGGACAGAAAAAACAACGTACATAAAGAGACTCCCTTCCTACAACTGATGCGTTCTGGATCCTACAAACCTACATTCACTTTTGCAGAATATCAGACCTTAGTTACCGAAATGGCAAACCTCATTCCCAATATTATCTTCGGTTCCCATCTCGACGTAACGAGCACGCAGATTCTCGGGTGCGGAATCTCGCTTGCTGTTGCTCTCTACCTCGCGCAGCGATGGATGGACGGAAATAAGGTAGTTGCATTAATTGATTCGATTTTTAGTTGGTGTTATCAAAGCCAATTAATCACATCAATGTACCGCGCGTTCAACTTCCACAGCAATCCTCTCCCCTCGTGCCATACCGGTTTCCCATTATCGGGAGCACATTCGAGTGGAACGCGAATCCGGCCAAGTTTATTAAGGACGCCACCAAAAATTATGGGTCTGTGTTCCGCATATACGCCAATGGACGAGTGCAGGTGAGCGTTGCTGTTGACATTGTAATATCTCTATCATTGATGGTCAAATATTAATGTCGCACTTTATGCATTCTCCCTTAAAGACTGTCGTGGGCAAAGACTTAGTGCGAAATGTCGCCGTCAACGATGATTTCAATGTTATTGAGGCCGTCCATGACGTAAGTCACTCGGAATTTGGCTTCGTCTCCTTCGATGCCATTCTGCCGATTCCCACCAACTGACATAATCATTCAAACTCCAGGATTTTGATCTCGATTACATGCTCCGAGGTGGTAAACAATTAGACTTGAAACTCCCCAAATTAATCACCAAGCATATCACCCCAAATCTCAAAGCCTACACACCGCGCGTCGTACGCAAGGTAAAGTTTTATGTTATTTACAATCGCTAAAGCTCGTTTTTGACATTATTTCAAACCTAACGATTAATATGGGATGAACAGCTGAACGAATCAATGGATAATTGGTTGGGTGGTGTGCAAGGTCGGCTAACTGTTAATTTTTGGTTTCATTTATTGTATCGGCTGATCCATTGAAGAAAAAGCCTTTATGCTCACCATTGTTATTCATATTAACAGATTATATGACAATGGAAGATCCTGCCATTATGATCCAAGACATGGTTGCAAATGCAAGTACGTAATTGAAACAGGATTTCCTTGTCTTTATTATTTGACTTTCTCGAAGCGTTACTTAGGCTTGATATTTCCACTAAGCATTGAACAATCAAATTTTGTTCTGCTATAGGTGCTAGCGTGTTTGTGGGAGAGGTATTTATTTATTTTAAGAAAATTTCCTAAGCAAACAAAAAACAAAAAACAAAAACACTCACACAAAAAAATTCGTAACAATGAACCACTTATCTCAAACTCAAATAATAGGAATTGTGCAACAATAAGACGTTTATCCACACATCAAAAGTCCTCACTTCGGACGTCGGCAATATGATGTCGAAAATGGGATTGATAAAGCTGATGCCCAGGCTCTCGACCCTGTACCAGAGGTGAGCGTCACTTGATGCCAATATTTATGACACAAGTGAAGACTCCATGCTGATGTGATTGCCGAAACTTTATTCCCTAAAGGTTCGTTTTTACGTTCAAGAATCCGGCCTCCAAGCATATCGCTGTCGTCTGCAGGGTCACCGGCCCTGAAGTCGAGCGCCGCATGAAAGAGGCCCGAGAGCAAGGTGACTCTTGGAACCGACCCGTAAGATCCCGACGTTCTTCCAATTCCCACCACCAATCCATTTCCGGGCTAACCTCTATCTTCCATTTGCATATCCACACCAAACAGCAAGATATTCTCCAAGACATGATTGACGAACTTCCATCCGATTCACCGGCTCCCCTCGTGACTAACACCATTTCTAACAATTTGATAACACTTATCTTTGCCTCAATCCACACTACGACGATGCACTCCGTTTTGTTGCTCTATGCACTCGCGGACTACGAGGAGTACGTCCAGGAGTTGCTGGATGAACAAGAGGCCGTCTTGGCAGAGGAAGAGGCCGAGGAACCAGGGGTTGAGTTTGGTTTCTCATCAAATGCCGTCAAGAAGATGGCCAAGCTTGATAGCTTCTTGAGAGAGGTTTTAAGGCTCACTGAGTTGCCCGCGGGGCTGCCTCATAAAAATATATCGAAGGGCGAATACACATTGCAGGATGGCACAATAATTTCTAAAGGTATTGTTTGATTTGTACGTGTACGGTTGTGAGATGCTAAGAAGGATGCCTTGGATACGTATCCGTCCGCACATAAGTAATACTTTTCTCCTCAAATTTAGGAGAGCATGTCTTGCTGAATGCACAGTCGCTTATGTTCGACGAAGAGCTCCAAGGTCCTGACCCGGAAAACTTCAACCCCTGGCGCTTCGTCAACAAGAACAAACAGGCATCGAAAGTCGGCATGGACATTCTCCGATTCGGGATGGGAAAGTGAGTTCTCATAATGCTCAGAGTATATATATATATATATATATTATTTCGCCAGTTCCACGCGAGTCTCCATACTTACAACCAATCATCTTCGCTCGATATCATTGCAATTCCCACCATATCATCAAGACACGCCTGCCCCGGCCGCTTCTTTGCCGTTCAAGAGATCAAGACAATTGTGTCTATCCTCATCCGCAAGTACCGGATTGTGAGACCTACTCCGGCCGTGTCACGGTCCATTAAGATCAACCCCAAGGGACCTTTGATGTTCATTAAGAGGGAATGAAGCTGTACACGTCTTGGTAACACGGTTTGGCAGATAAACATACCAGTGATATAGCACCTATTTTATAGTTTCATAAATGCGAATATTTATCATATCAAATTCGAGTATATATATATATAACTACATTGAACTTTTGAAGAACTGACATCTCTTAACCGAGTTGTGTTGAGTATTTGAAGGTGGCGAAAGCAAACCCACGGAAGAATGGAACGAGAACCATTTCACCATGCCATATTTTTTTGTACGATTTTTTCGTGTTAATAATGGTAGTGATAAATCCACTTTCAATGGGGCGAAACGATACAAAATGTGCATGCGCTCAAATTAGCATGAAAGTCGAGAAATGCATTCCGGGACCCAGAGGCCGAGGCAAATGAATTTGATTCCGTCCTATGAGATGTTGCGAACAGAATCCCAAACCAATGATTGAGTCTCTTTAATTATCCTTTGCCGATTTTGCCGACGCCAAAAGAGTCGCTGCCAGGATATACACCTTATGAAACCACATCGATTGTCACGACTACCGGGTGATCAAACGCGATTGGACGGTGCTAAAATCGCCGAACGTGCAACTGGAGGGTAACTGGGCCAAGGGGGAACCACACTTGTGCCCTTTCCATCAATGGAATTAACCACGGAATTGCATGGACCGGCCTTTCGGAGAAAGTATACCCCGCCATAACTTTGGGCGTTCAAGCCAAATATTAATTTTTGTTCCATTCCATCAAAGATACAACCCTTCATAAATTTCTTATGTCATTTACATGTATTGTATGAATTTGTGGGTATTTATTCTTTAATGTATCTGCTAGGAAGTTCCATGTTATTTTCTATAAATTTATTTTATTTGTTTTCGCTCTCGCAGTAGATAGTTTCTCCAGAGTGAGGTCATGACAGCCAGTTGTCCACTACAATCAAAGTTCAGGCTCCGAGCACTGTGCCACTATATATTGTCACATAGTGGTCGCTGAGTCCTTCAAATATGCCAGATTCTCTTCAAGGTATATCTCTTAGACTAACTCAAGTTTGTTATAAGCAAGTTCTTATTGGAGTGCCTTCCCAAGGTCTTATAGTCCTCAAACTTCTTATCTTTAACTGTCTTGTTATCTCTTAGATTGCTTGCAAGGAAGTGTGTGTATTGTACTGAGAAGACTGACTTTATTTCAGAGGAAATAAAAGGAGTATTTATACAAAATATAATTCAATAGTTGCTAAGATATAAAGCTAAATATAAATTCCAATAACTAAAACTACCAAGTTCCAGGGCTGGCATTATTTGGTATCACATCAAAATGCCGGTGCTGGAACAATTTCGTGTCACCTCAGAATATCAGTGCTGATATTATCTGGTGTTATATGAGAATACTGGTGCTGACATTATCCAGTGTAACAAAGAACTTAGAGCAGAAAGTTCAGGACTATGGGGGCTTCATCATTATCATCATCACTAAAGAAGATGAGATCTACGAATTCATCATACAGGTTGCGCGTTTTGCATACCTCGATGTCGTGTGGGATGACGTCATCGCCGATGACGTCATCACGTTCGGCTGTGGCGGGAAAATCAGAAACAAGGTCTGGAGCTCTCTAGTCTATGAGGTTCTCTTCCACAAAATAAGAAACAAATGTGGGGTCTTGGGGAGATCTAACCCGGATGCTTGGGCCTTGGAATACTGAGATCAATCCTTGCAGAAATTGGTCTGGGTTGTCCTAAAGAATAGGGTACCAGAAGTCTTCTACTTCTTCGCTATTGAGGGTGATAGTGGACTGGGCTTCTGTAGCCACCCTGGCTTCTAGCACATTGATATGGCAGGATGACAGGTCTCTGAAGTCTGAGACTCTAATATACTCCAAGTTGGGAATCGACCATAATGCATGTCTGAAGATCTGATAAATCTTCTTAGCTATTCTTGTTTCGCGTATATCCATGGAAGTAACATCTTATAGCTCTTGGGTACTGGTCTGTGAGAACTCCCAGCAGAGGAGGTTTCCTATTTTGTACTTCTGCCACATTTAGAGGCATTCAGTAACAATAATGATCCTTGTTTCTATTTCACAATAATAGAGAATGAAGTGATAAGAGTCTGCAGTGCCCAGGTAGACACTAGGAGTCCTTCTTGAGCGGGTCCTCATGGCTCTTCTGATGTCTTGGAATATCCTTTCTTCAACTGAGGTACCTTGGTGATTTCTTGACCTTGAGGTTTAGCAGGTAGCAGGCATTTTATTTGTAGTAAGTTTTTGAGCTATTTTGGGATTGGTGGTTCTTGTTGGTTGCTGCTACTGCAGTTCCTTGGTCCTTCTTTTATATTCTTCAGGATGCTTATACTGTGGTCACAATGACTCACAGTTGGTCATCATTGCTCATCTCGTATGCTGTATGATCTTCTTGTGCTCCGATCTGGTGGCTTGCAAGGAAAGGCTGTCTCCTGTGCTGATGTCATCATTCTGGGGTCACCGTTACAATATATACATGACAGAGAAGTGTAACCTCCCCTTGCCATTCCTGCCATCAACACACCGCACTAACCCCCTGCGTTGAACTTTGCAGAATAGCGAATCCAATAGCCACCCTGTCTACAACAGCATCATTGTCATCCTCGGGCTTGATATGTTAAGGGGTTATCACGGTGTTGAAGTCCATCTCTCGTGTGGGCGCTCTTGAGCGCTTTCTAGGGGTACGGCTAGATGGTGGTTTGAAAGGGTACAAAGGATATTGAAATAATGACCTTCGATCGCCCCGTATTAATCAGATTCCAAGACGCTCTTGACAACATAGGTACGTTTAATTTCGTTCAGTCGCTTCAAAGCAGCATTCTTGCATCTCCGAGCTACACCAATCCTTTCTCCGCTCCCCTTTTAATTGACACCGCCCCCTCCCCGGTACGGTCTCCACGAGACCTGGTACTAATTCAAACCCTTCCCCTCGACTTCTCCGCTTCATATGCATCCCTGCGTTTCCGGTGCGTCCTATTTCACACATCCCTCGATCATATATCCAAAAATTCGAATCTCTCACACTCTCACCTCAATCCCTCGCCTTCCTGATCGGCATAGGCATCGTGTATTTCATTCGCTCGCGTAAGGGGCTCGGATGGACGGACGGCCGGCTCGTGCGACACTTCTTCGTCAGGGGCTCGTTGCTGGTCGTGGCCAATCATCTCATGAAACCAGATTGGTTAAAGATTGGGATTAGAAGTAAGTTTGCATTCGGATGTTTCCGTGCGGCCGTGGAGAAGTGGAAACTCTGGGGGACCGCAGAAATTATAAAGAAACAGCGCCTAAATTCACGCAAATTCGACATCTTGCCAAAGGCATACCCCTAAACCATTATTCTTTCCCCTTCCCGACTCCCACTTCAGTTCACTTCGTCACGACAGTCATCTTCACCCTGGTCATCAACATATTTCTCGGCGCCTCCTGGCGAACCACTTCCATACCCGCACACTCCGCGTGCTGACCAAGCACAAAAAAACCGCGCTGAGGCCCGGGGTGCGCGCCGCTCGCATCCGCATTTTTGGGTTGCTAGTCCTCGGGTCGCGTTCTGTGTGAGCAATGTCGTGCTCATGCCGGAACTGGCTGAAAATGGAGTCGTGGAGGGTACGGGTGGCGAAGGTATTTGCTGTATTTGCCTGGTGTTATATATATATTGGGTGGGGGGGAGGGGGGGGAGGGAGAGGGAGTGGTTAAGGAGCTGCTTGCCTGTGTTTTTTATGTGATGGGACCCGATGGCTGGCTTGTATGCGTGACCATATCGTAGGTCTATCGGGGTTCTTCTACTCCATATATCCGCTCATGAACTGATTTAGGATCGTCGCGTTAGTGACAATCGGGCCAGCGCGAAATTTCACTTGGTATGTTTTGACCTCGATATCCTGGTAATGAGTCGCCTTGGTTGGCCGCCCTATCCATCTTCCACGCATTAACCCTTACAAACGCCATCCCTCCTCATTCGCTTCCCCGGCCGCTTCGGTAACATTAACCCCTCCCTCCTCCCGCCAACTCCCCCGGGCATGCCTTTCAACAATCCCTACTTCGCCTCTCGCAAGACTTTCTTCAACGGCGTCAAGTGCGCCCCGGCCCTCGCCTACTCAACCCTCCACCTTGCCGTCAATCTCCTCCTCCCCGCGCGTTCTACATCCCCACGGAGGCTATAAATTACTTTTACAAGTTCGTCACACAGGGTCCCTTGCTCGATTACGGACGGTCCGCGTTTTGCTTCTATATCCTACATATTTATCTTTATACTTGGGCCGCGAAAGTAATTGTGTGGGCAGTCCCTGGCGTGGTTAATGGCGGGATGGTCGACTTTTTGGGGTTACTGGGTATCTTGTGGTGTGGGCCATGAAGTTGGTCATGCTGTGGGGTCTGTGAAGGTGGCATGAGAAGTTTAAGGCGAGGAGGGATTTAGGTCTTCAAGGGTGCGAGAGGCGAGAGGAAGGGGACTCTTTTTGTTATATCGGCGAGTTGAGATCAGTAAGCTCAAATGTTTGATTATTGTCGTTACTGGATTGTTTTCTGTATTATTTTTTGATTCGTTGCAACCGAATTCGTCAATATCATTGCATTGTCCAATCTGAAGCTAGTTTATGGTAATTCTATCCATTGCTACGTATAAGCCGTAATGGGACACAAAATGCTCCTACCTATGCATGCCATCCACATATCTCGGCACACCAAACCCCAAACGCTTCGCCCACCTGGGCACCGCCGTGTCCCACACGTCCCCCATCGACTGCCTGCATGTCCCCCATCGACTGCCTGCATGTCCCCCATCGACTGCCTGCATGTCCCCCATCGACT
>RBNI01004215.1:0-14458 GCA_003990745.1 Jimgerdemannia flammicorona | reverse complement strand
TTTTTTTTCGGTCATTAACAACTGCGTCAAGAGTGCGGGCCGCTTGGGACAAGTGAACCACGCAAGCATATGCAGCCTGTTGTTCACCTGGATGTCCGCTGATCTTTGAATTCTGACAAACATTTTGAATGTATCAATATCAAATTGGCCATCACTACAATATCAAGGCATCTTGTTTTGATGGATATTCTGTGCTTCCCGACCGGAATTTACACGATGGAGCTTTTGACATTTGCGGGGAATACCCTGTAGTACTCCCTTCACTGTACTTCCCGAAGATAATGGTTTGTGATACTTCGATTCCTTAAGTTCCCGAATCAACACTAAGCAAACTGTATCGGTTACAAGTACAACAGTATACAGTATCCGGGAGATAACGATGCAAGTCTTAGTGTAGCCTATAAATTATCTCAACAGACTCGAAGGAGGGTTGTCACAAGGGGGAGAGATAAGTGAAGATCTAAACAAAGTTGTGAGATTGAGCCGAGATAGGCAATGTAACCCCCATTATGGTTACTATGTGATCTGCACGAATCAAACCTTCAATCTCGATCAGTTCTTATCTGCTGCCATACTGATGACGGGGACCAGTTCCGTGACCGTGACCGGTTCGGTGACGGCGACTCGGTGGACAAAGGACCATGGGAGCGTATAAGTACCTCCAGTTTCCCCTCGCAACGTAATCCCCTAACGTCATCACTGGGAACGGTCGCAAGGAACCAATTTCACAATGAAGCCCGTACTCGATCAAGCTTACGGCTATGGCATCGGTAAGTCACTCACATCGCTCCCGAACGTGAATTTACCATTGCGATATCACCATTATTGACCTCCAATTCTCCGGCCCCACCTGCGTCCGCGGCACAGTCCTCGGCTTTGGCGCCTTCTTTGCCATTGTCATGACCAGCATTACCATGGCCCAGAAACGCTACCATAACGAGTTCCAATCCAGCGAGATGTACATGACCGCTCACAGGAGCGTCAAGACTGGATTGGTGGCGTCAGCCGTGGTGTCGTCATGGACATGGGCCGCCACTCTGTTGCAGTCCAGTACTGTGGCATACAAATACGGCGTATCAGGGTTAGTACAGCCGCATTGAACAGGGGGCATGTAGAAGGCTCGATGCTTCGGGCAAAAAGATTCTGTATCGCATGATCTGAAATCGTCCTCTCCCATCCCTTGCCTTGCCTGCAGGCCCTTCTGGTACGCGTCCGGAGCCACCATCCAGGTTCTCCTTTTTGCCATTCTCGCCATCGAACTGAAGCGCAAGGCCCCGAACGCCCACACCAGTAATTATCCTATGTTGCATTGTTACTCATTAGCTCTAGATCGATTGTGCCTCTAACACATTGTTCTTTTGCAGTGCTTGAGATAGTAAACGTACGATATGGCAGGCCGGCTCATATAACGTTCTTATTTTTCGGCCTGGCAACCAACAGTATGTATCTAGCTCCTTTGTCGTCTCCCTCTTATTGTTCATTCCTAACCAACCCCGAAATTTTTCTCCGCCCAGTTGTCGTAACGGCGATGCTTCTCCTTGGCGGCTCCGCTGTCGTCAACACCCTTACCGGCATGGACACCATTGCGGCTTGCTTCCTTCTCCCTCTTGGCGTTATTGTCTACACTCTCTTCGGTGGCCTAAAGGCGACCTTCCTTACCGACTACGTCCACACCACCGTAATCTTCATCATCATCCTCTCCTTCGTCTTCACAGTCTACGGTAGCAGTAATGCTATTGGCTCCCCTATGAAGATGTACGACCTGCTCGTAACCGCCTCGAAAGCTCATCCCGTACCGGACAACGCTGAGGGAAGCTATCTCACGATGGACTCGCTCCAGGGCCTAATCTTTGGGATCATCAATATTGTCGGGAATTTCGGCACGGTTTTCGTGGATAACGCCTACTGGCAGAGGGCGATCGCTGCCAGGCCTAGTAGCACCGTGAAAGCGTATCTGGTTGGCGGGCTGGCGTGGTTCGCAATTCCATTTACCTTGGCCACAACCATGGGGATCGCGGGTGTTGCGCTCGAGTCGGACATGAGCTTCCCCTCCTACCCGGAACGTCTGTCCCCGGATGACGTTTCCGCTGGACTCGTGGTCCCTGCGGCCGCCGTTGCTCTTCTTGGCTCCTCTGGCGCAATCGCCGTCCTTGTTCTCGTGTTCATGGCCGTCACGTGAGTATCCGAATCCCCACTTTATTTCATGGAAGCCGGTATATTACTGACCGACTCATTCTTTCCAAATAAAAATTTCCAGATCGGCCGCGTCCGCAGAGTTGATCGCCGTCTCCTCTATCTTCACCTACGACATCTACCGTACCTATATCAAGCCCGGCGCCCTCGGCAAGGAGGTGATCAAGTACGCGCACTTTTCCGTCATCGGCTTCGGCATCTTGATGGGTGTGCTCGCCGTCATCCTTCGCGCCATCGGCATCGACCTGGGTTACATGTACCTCCTCATGGGCATCATCTCTTCCCCCGCTGTCGTTCCTATCGCCTACACCCTTACGTGGAGTAAGCAAAGCGGCGCTGCCGCAATTTTCGCCTCCTTGTTCGGTCTGGTCTCCGGGATTGCCGTCTGGCTGGGCGTTGCTAAGAGCCTGACCGGAGAGATCACCCTAGCCTCTACTGGTGGAAATTACCCAATGTTGGCCGGGAACCTGTGAGTTTGCTTCTCTACTCGTAATTTCTTTCTCCGAAAGGTTTATACTTACCGTACATTCTTTCTTCATCCCCTTCTCTGATCCAACCCTAAATAATTATCTCAACTTATAGCGTCGCCCTCCTCGGCTCCGGCTTGGTCACCACGATTTGGAGTCTGGTCCTTCCCGAAAACTTTGACTTCAACATTACCAAAACTCGTCTCCAGCAGCTAAACGATGACGAGGCCGAGGGTGGAAACGTGGTATACCAGGACCCGATCGATCACGACGAGGGGCTCCTCAAGAAGGCCTCCCGTTTCGCCTTCATGTCCTCCGTGGTGCTAACAATCGTCCTCGTCATCATCTGGCCGTTGCCAATGTTCTTCTCACACTACGTGTTCAGCAAGGAATTCTTCACCTTCTGGGTGGCGGTATCCATGATCTGGGCGATCTGTTCGACCGTCGCAGTGGCGATCTATCCGGTATGTAGTTTCTTTTCTCGATTTTTCAGCCTCTCCACAACATGGCCACACTTATTCAAAGCTCTTGATAATAACGTGATCGTTTGTCATGCAGATTGTGGAGTCCAGGGAAAGTATCGTTGAGGTGCTTTCCGGCATTATATGGGACCTCACTGGCAAAAGAATTGTCAAACCCCCCACGCCGGCCGCGGAAAAGACGCCCGGTCTGGTGGAAGCTGTGGATATCCAGGAAACCAAGTTCTGAGTGTTTACTTGCCCCTCTTTTGGCATTGGACGCCGCTATTCTGCGATTGCCTTTACGTTATCTTGTTATGACCTCCTGGCAACTTTCGGTCGGTTAATATTAATTTTTCTCATCTTTTTGACAATCTTTGTATGAACTTTGGATTTTTTTTTTTTTTTTTTTTTTTTTTTTTTTTTTTTTTTTTTTTTTTTTTTTTTTCCCTCATATATCCCTTTTCTTTCCTTAATGTCCTCCGAGAAAAAAAAAAAAAAAAAAAAAAAAATCCCCCGTGCTTGGATCTTAACGCCAGAACATATTTATCTTTGTTGGCTATCATTTTGCTTGTGATGTAACTCCGTACAAATACTTTTTTTTTTCGTCTGATATATGTAATAAAATGTGAACCGTTTATGGGTACCCTTAATGTGGATATCCCCTGAAAACAACTCGTTGGGTTTGGTGATTTCCGGTGGCGACTCCTCAATGAGAACAAGGGTCTTGTTTTCTGGTCGAGCGCACGATGACCGTGTAAGTTACCACTGCATCGTGAACATGCAATATTCGAACACAAAGTCCTTCAAAGGCGTTTCCGTAATGCGATTACCTGCTGAGACTTTCAACGTTCCGCGATGGTAACAGCCTAACAATTAACAAAGGTGCCATGTTTTCGGCAAACCAGCGATGGCAGACAGTTCTGTTGTCCCTGCCCCGAGGGGTCACAAATAAACGCATGATGCTATTGTTCATATATATGTTACACTCTTGTTAGAAGAAGTCTAGGCTGTAGTCTTTCTCTATAACTCAAATGTGTAAAGTAACTTAAAATAGAATTTATGTGAGATTTATATATATATAATTTAAAAGGGATAAACATTGAAATTAAATATGTACAAATTTATACATATTGTATTAAATAATATAAAATAATAAAATAGCATTCTAAATTATTTATTTTTCAAACTATCGTAATTTTAAATATTAAGACTGAAAGCCACTGGGGAGCGCCACAGCGGTTTCCACGGCAACACCCCATAGCGGGCCTTTTTTTTAAATTTGTGGACGTGACGACGTGATATTCCAAATTATCGGATTCGACCGCTCACTTTCATTCCATCCCGACGTGTAAAGATAAGTACTTCTTCGTTATTACGGATGGTCTGAAAACGGCCGGCGTATCAACTTTGGACGTAAATCCCTTGGGTTGTTCCAAACTTGAATGGCTACGTGGCAACGTTGGCGCTTGAGTGCCTCGTTGAAAAAATAGTAGCGGTGTGCCGACGCGTCGTGCATCCCGGTGCCACCACGTAGCGACATGGTCCACGGACTGCCAATGTTCTGGTTTGAAAATGGGCGGCGTATCAGCGTTGGACGTATATACCCTGAGGTTGTTCCAAACTTGAAGGCTGCGTGGCGACGTTGGCGCTCTAGTGCCTCGTCGAAAAAATGGTAACGGGGTGCGTGTCGTCCACCCCGGTGTAACCACGCCGAGATGGAAAATATTTTCAGTCGTGCCATGGACACCGAGCTTCCGCCAAACTTGAGCGTGGCAACGTTGGCGCTCTAGTGCCTCTTTGAAAAAATGCATGTCGTCCACTCCGGTGCCACCACGTAGCGACTTGGTTCAGACTGTGATGGACAGACTGGGAATATTTTCTGCTGTGTTTCGACTTACGGCTCTGCTACAGTCGGCATATCAACGGTGGACGTAAATCCCCTTGAGGTGGTTCGAAACTTGAATGGTTGCGCGGTGACATTACAGTGGCTTGTTAAAAAGATGATGGCGGTAGGTGTGGAGACCTCACTGCTACCGCACAACAATTCGCAGAGATATATTTCAGCCCTCGTCTGAATGTTGCAATACTTGTATCAACTTCATCTCGTCTCTTACTGAACAATTACCATTCACAGTGATATCACGATACGATTGCTATGGACTACAATACCATTGGTTGGATGCGCAACAATATTGAAGGACTGCGACCAGCGACGTTTTACTCTGTTCGGCTACCCGCGCGAGACGAGGGAAGCTGCTGAAAAGCACTTGAAAGCGGCGCTCGAGCTGATCAGTTTGGAAGCAAATCGTTCCAGGAGCAAGAAGGCTAAGACCATTCCGGGCCGATCTGACGTATACAAAACTCCGCCCCCTGTCTTCGCTTTTGAAATGAAACCACTTTTCTATTATTATTATTCTAATTGTTGTTTCTACAGGAATGGGTCACATCGCGCACTTGTGAACAGTACTGGCTAAAGAATGTCAAGACCTAAAAGAGTGATTCTTCGTCAACTTTGCTTGTCGAACCGGATCCCGATGTGCCTAATCCCTTCGACGTGGACACAAGCACAGTGCCACACGATCAAGATTCCTCAGAAGACAGGAGGATCTTATCGCAAAAGATTTTATCATATCCAACACTGACAGAAACGAAAATTTTGACGAGCTTGCAGATAAGGCAGAACTGTCGGACATTTCTTTCGCGGAGGAGCCGGTACAAGCACGCCCAAAATTTGGAACCGCAGTATTCAGCACTTGGGACTCGTACAAAATCAACAATCTTGACGTTATGATGCATTTCGGTGACATGCGCCGCTCGTTACCATCAAAATGCCCTCAGCTGTAGTAAGTATATCTTTTGCGCGACAATTGTGGATGAGACTGATTTAAAACATTCCTAATAACATCTTAAAGTCCTCCCTATTGGGAGATTCTTGACCTCACAAGTCAACATAATGCGACAAAAGCGATCTTCAAGAGGATCTTGCCCAAAATGTAAATTGGGAGATGGTGAAGCTCAGTCAAACGGAATTGGATCTTTCGACCACATGGAGGTAATGATGGTGTTATGATATGTTGGATTATCGATTTATAGCTTTTATGTCTCACCCGTGCTTTATTTTTATGTTAGGATGCCGAGGTCAAAAAGCGCTCCCCATTCTCAATGCTCATCTCACAATTATGCGATCGGAACTTGAGAGTCTTAAGTTACCCTTAACTGAGGGTGAACATATGATCAGCTTTGTGGCACTTCAAAATGAGCCTGGACGCAGGTCAAAAGAAGTTCCGAAAGCGCTGATAAATTTTTTCAAGAGTTTGTGTTATCACTCCTGACGCAATGTATAAGTATATCGTGTGGGTGAATATGTCTGTTGTTTAGGCAAGTACAGCAGTTAGTTTCGAGCCAAGAAAGACGCTGTGAAGACCAAGATTCTGACGGGCGCACGCGCATTGGCCAGAAAACCGATTTAATCATCGATTTGTCTACAGGGCCAAGATTTGAGGGGTTTGTTGTGAGGTTTCGGGAGGTTTACCCCAGGGTTGTCCCAAAAAATTTGGGATATGATTAACAGGATTATCAAGACTTACACGGCCCTACCCCCGAAAGATTACATGAAAGTTTTGGTTTTCGGTTGCCAAGTTGTTTGTATGTATATTTCAAATGGCGGTGGCAGAGAGTTATGCCTTCTATTCTGGTGTATGGTAGTGCTTCGAACGGGACGAGATCCTGTCGTTCCATCGTCTCGTCGTTCTGTCACATCGTCCCGTTCGGAGCACTAGTGTATAGTGTGCAGGTCGCTCACATGCATGCTTTTTTTTTTTTTTTTTTTTTTTCGTTTCTAAGGCTGGCAGTTACGACTATATGCTATGGACTTGCGCTCTCCAGGTGTCTATCGACTCGGACTCGTTGATAAAGCCGACATACCTTCCTCGACGCATATATGCTACAAGAGGATAATTTGGCTCTTTCAAACTCTACCCCGATTGCAAAGAGAACAAAAGACACATAGTATTCTTTTGTCGATATGTTAGATTACATCGAATTTAGACGATATCGATTCTTCAGTGCTCAGATGTGGGCGTTGCTGCATGTAGCTACAGGGTTGGGTTGCAATGTTTTTGAGGGTAATGTTGGGTACATCGCGAGCAGCAAAATCCAAACATTGGTCATAGAGGGCGTCGAAATAGCAAGGATCACATATTTTACGAGCGTATTATCCATCACAGCACTACATTCTTTGAAGATTGAGGATTGCACGCTCAGAAGAACAAACGCTTAGAAGAATAAGATCCACCACAGAGGCTCTATCTCAACGTAACTCTTATTGCAACATCTGCCATCAACGTCTTTAACGACCACACATCTAGATGATGTGGCAGGGGTCTTGCTAGGTCCAGCAGCTTGTAGTTCTTGTCACTGGATTATTCTTGCTTGTGTGCAGAGGATTTGATGATAGAAGTGGGATTTCTTTTAATTGGCATAGTATCCCTTGTAGTCCACTTGTAGTCTCAATGGATTCTCATGTATTTTTTTCATAAAAGTGCCTGTCAACTAGCTTGTTGAATTCCTCCTTAAGTTCAGTAGTATAGAGAACTTCTTTGTTGAGTGTGAGGAAGGTATTGAATACTTCTTAGATGGTTTCATTGTTGAGTTTATCAAACTCCTCTTGGCTGGTGTGGGGTTTGATCTATTTGGTAATAATTCTGTTGAATTCTTCAGCTTGAGTCTGGAGAATATCCAGAGTAAAGATGCTTTTTGACTATTGCTAACAATGTTGCTAATAATGTTGGCAATATTGACTAGTTCTGATTGTCTATAGTAGATTCTTAAAGAAAGATTACTCATGGGTGGGAAGTAACTTCTACTGCTACCAAATTGTAATTAAACTATATACTGATAGAATTAATATATTGCAGATAATCAACTAACTATTAGCTCTAATGTAAGCACACAACCTCCAAGCCACAGAAGTCACATGTCACCCTCTGAACAAGCCACCAAAATCACATGCAACCTCTGAACAAATCTGGAAATCACCTACATGATTACAAAGCTGAGTCAAACCAAAGTCACAGCACACAAAGCTGAGTCAACATGAAGTCATGGAACACAAGATTCACACAAACAGAATCTTACCAATCAGAACTAAATACATATATACTGGATACCGAGATACATCAAAGCAGAGAACCAAAACAAAACCACAACTTCTAAATACACAAATATGACCACTGAGATCTACAACTGTATCTATGCTGATATTTGGAATGCTATTGTCAACCAAGCTACACCCCCTCTATCCCTTATGAATATTCATAGCCTAGCATCTCTCTATTTTGTGAAAGCTCAATGGAATGCCCTGAATATGCTCAATGAGATCTACCAGATTGGACAAATTTCAAGCTACTACTAGATTGGCCATCTCCTAGAAGACATAGTCAAACACTACTATGATACAGATATTATCCAGATGTCTCAACACTAGAAGCTCATCACTCACAAATACCGAGAACTCTTCTATGAGTACAGCACCTTTATTTCTCATCTCTGAGTTACTACTAGTGAAATGGTTGCTATCCTGTCCTACGGTCAAATTGATGATATAATATAAGAACTCAACCACAAGTACCTTGAGTATATCCAGACTACTAACAGAACCTTCTTGTACCCTGATGACCACATTCTACAAATGCCCCAAGTTGGATACACTATAAAGGATATCTACAATATAATCTGATTTGATGAAGATGAAGCAGAAGACAACAATCCCTCTGACACTGACATGACCTCAAGCCAAGGATCTCTGCTAACCCTGATCACACCATCAACCCTGCTGATGAACTTATAATAGTTCATAACTATATATGAGACTTATTGAGACAATGACTACTAGTATGAATACCAACCCACATTTACCCCTGATTACTTCAACTATAATAAAGAGACTGGAGAACACAACCTGTACCTTCAGACAACTCTCGAGATTGAACCAACAACTCTGCCACCCAAGTATAAATGACATGAGCCACAGCCACCAGCTTACTATAACCCTGCAACTCATAGCACTATAACTTATAAAAGATATGCAGACAGCAATTCTGATGAAAGTGAAGACAATGCACCCCTCCTCCACCCACTAATGCCTTATCCAGTACATGAGACAGATGATACTATCCTGTGGGATGGTGATGAAGTTCTAATGTATTATTATCTCAGTGAACAAGGAGAAGTAATCCACAAATCACTCTTCCTAGATGACTACTTCATCAGAGATGACGTCATCAATGGTAATGTCATCGAAGACTACCCAGATAGTATCTAAACCTATAAATAGCTTAGTAGTTATAGTATAGTTAGATTAGCCTTATACAATATGACTGTAAACTGACTCAGCAGTCAGATGATCTCTTGATATGTCAGATCACACTTGTACTATGTGACTACATTTCAATTCAGCAAGATACTAAGTGCTACATCTATATCTAGTATAGTTCAGATAGCTCCTCACTAGTATAAATACTCCCTCCCCCAGACCTCAGAATCTCAGACTCAAACACACAAGAACATTTCTGAATACTTCCCCACAATATCTCTTCACACAACTACTCCTAGTATAGTAATATCATGAATAGTGAATAAACTTATTTAATAACCTACAAATTACTCTTAAGTAAATCTACTCCCCATTAGGTCTCACTCCTAACCCCATCATGAAATTTCCTAATTGGGTATTGTCTGTAGTAATATGCCAATTCAACTAAGCTGGTCTTAGTTTCTTGAACTTTCTGAAATATGGAAAATCCTGAACATCCAGAACTAGTCCAAAAAAGGACTTTAGTTGAGATATCAACTCAATCTTGAAATCAATAAGCATAGAGGACATACTCTATATGAAAGTGATCTTGACCATAAGAAGACAGTCTTCCAGAATATCTAGAACTTCCAGAAAACCTCTCCAGAACTACGTAATAGTTACTTTAAAAAGCAACCCTCTTATATCTAAGTTCTGAGTCCTTGTGAGAAAGTATTAAGTTCTAATTATCTATTATGACAGAGTCCAGATATTACTTTTAGATTCTTATACTGACAGAGATACTGTACTTATATCTTAAGTTAATTAGACTCAAAATCATTAATAAGTCAGATCTGAGAGTTCTATAATAATAATACTACTTTATTTTTATATTCAGGAAAAGCAGAGCTAAGGTTACTATATACTCAATATAGAGAATATTTATATATATTTAAGGCTATATATAACTAAATATGATATACTAGATAGTGCTCTCAATGAATCAAAGGTCCAATTTGATTTGATTTAAATCAAATCAAAAGTCTAATTCAATTTGAGATTTGATTTGAACCCTATTTTTTGAAATATAATAACTTGACAAAAATATATCTAAATTTAATAATCTTTAGCTTATTAGATTTCTCTATATAAGAGAAATCTAACAAGTTAAAGATCATTAATTTTGAACATATTTTCATCAAGTTATTACATTTTGAAAAATAGAGTTTAAATTAGACCCTCAATTTAATTTGAATTTGATTCAATTTGAACTTGATTTAAATTGAAAAAACCCCAATTCAATTTGATTCAAATTGATTCAATTTATTTGGAAGTACTAATACTAGATATATCTATATATATTTATACTATTTTGAGTAACTATAACTACTAATTGGAATTTCTATAGAAATTTCCATCAGAAATTCCAGTGGCTTTATAGATATATAATAATTTGTTATAGTAGTCTAAGTATCACTTTCAGATTCTTATACTAAATAGAGATACTATGCTTATATTTCAAGTTGATAAGACTTAGAATTATAGCTAAATATGATATATTATATATATCTATAACTACTATATTGAAAATTCTATTATAAATTTTATTAAAACTTCTATTAGTATTTTTATTAGAAATTCTGTTATAATTTCTAATAGCTTATTGTTATATAATAAACTATTATATCTTTCTCTTTTTCATCTAAACCTACATATTCAATTCTGTACTAAATTTTAGATATTTATCAAACTAAAAAACTGTATATTAAACTACTTAGAAGATAATATCACTCTAATACTCATCAGTCAGATTAGTAATGTTTTCAGGAGATACGTATTTCATAGAGATAGTCAAGAACTTGAGACTAGATATAGAAAAGAATATATAGTTCTCTTTATGATAATATAGGTATGATTATTAATGAATAGGTAAAATAGTTACTTAACTTTACTAAGAATTGCTTATTAGTAGATAATTCATTCTATTTTGTAGTATTCCTTCAGTTCTTATTAGTAGTGGAAGACTTAGAAGTATTAGATTCTTCTAAGATATTATTGGGCTTCATTTGGATCTAGATCTCTAAAGATTTATAATTGACAAAGAGTGGTTCAATAAAGGTCTATTGGTATTTAATAGCTATAAGAATAACTGCAGTAATCTTGTTCTTAGTTTGCTCTTAGTATTATTACTAGTTATTCATGTTGTAGAGAGTTATCTATATAATGTTTGAGAATATTTATGTATATTTGTTTTATCAAGAGTATAACTGTTCTTTGGAAATTCTATTAGAATTTTCTTTATATTGTATATTTATATATATTGAGTCTAGTACCATACCTGGTCTGAGGAATTTGTTGACATCGTCGTGATTCTACAACAGGTAAGTAAATATTTAATGGAGACTATGACATTAATTTCAGTAAATTATGGGAGCATTATACGAGGTGGGAGTTTTGCTTTAAAGAAACCAATATTTCGCTGCTTTGCATACAGTCATTATTGCATTCAGGTCGTCGCAGTCACCGTTAGGGGCAATTTGGGACATACATGGGCCATCCAATTTTTGGGGCAAGATAAACGAAGTTGGCTGGTCCATCAATCATCATTACCATTTGGGTTGGCACATGGTCTATTCACGAGCAGACAATAAGTAGCCGGTTGTAATATACCATCTGAACTTTTCAGCGACAAACCATACACCAGGAACCAGACGTCTATTGCCTCGGAACAATTCATCAGCCACGTCCCACTACGAGGAACAGCCAGCTTTAGGGCTTGTAGTCAAATGTAAGAACATTGAGATATCACGTGGAGACGAGTGATTACATGACTTAGTCGACTTAGTTGATTAGACTAGACTAGGGATCTTAGTCGACTGGGTCGATAATTAAGTTAACCAAGTTAGTTATCCCCCAACCCTAGAGCACGGTCTGCGTGAGAATCACATGCACGGCATTCTCACAGATTACAAGAGCATCATCAGCGCCTACGGCCGAAGAAGCTAACGATTGTCTAGCCTGGCCACCCAAGCAGATCACTAGCGGTATCTCGAGACTGAACAAAAACGACGGCAGTTTGGCCATTCCACCAAAGCCAGAAATCAACCTACGGCAACAGCAGATCCATACATTTGAGTAGCGTCGGGCAGGTCACGAGTTGTCAATGTGACATGTACAACGCCCGTCAAAACATCACATGCAATTGTCAAGCCCTTTGCTCCAAAGACCCGAGTAGCTAATGATGGCTAATGGTCCCTCTTGCTATTGACCAATGTACACTTCTTGCTTCTTGCCGAGCATTGCTCTTTGGCCTTGTGTTACTCTTTTTTTTTTTTTTTTTTTCTCGCCTTGCGTTTCTCCTTATTATTATTTTGTAAGGCATTGCTCCTTTTCATCTTGCCCTGAGATACAATAAAATTCTCCCCCAAATGACTCTCTGCCCATCAAGCATACTTCGTCGCTGGCACAGAGGCATTCATCCATCTCTGCAATGTCAATCACGTCAACCCCACCTCCATCAAGCCTCCATCCAAGCCTCCTCAGAGTGATCTGTGCCACAAGAATCTGAACACAGAAACAATGGACATTCATCTGGATATAATTACGAGAAGGACGTGATTGCCTCCCACGAAAACCAAGCAAGAGGGTCAACGTCTGCTCCTTAAATTCCTGGCGTTCAATGTGGCCTCAAGATAGATATTAATGGGATCATTGGATCTGTCCCTAGGCGCAGCTAGTAAGGCCGATCCTCTCTATCCGAGTCCGATTAGCCAAGGCGGAGGACAAAGGCGCGAGACAGTCGAAGCACCATTGCTGAAATTTTCTTGCATTTCCATACTCCGAAAATTAAATAAGTAAAATAAAGGAGAGTGTGTCTGGAGGTTTCATAATATTGAATATTTAAATGCAGATTTTGTACGCACGTTCTATCAATGTTATCGAAGTCTTTATGCTAGGGTATATGGGATCCTGAGAAGCTAAATGAAAAGATTTTGGGGACTGGCTCCATCTTTTACGGCTTGATTTTCTTGCCCCTGTCCTTCTTGCCCTTATCCTTCTTGCCCTTCTTGTTTTTGGGCGTCTGGCGGAGATAGCTCACCACAGAGTTGTACCCAGGCTTGGGATTATAATTCTGGTCCATTAACAACCCGTGGCCGATATTATTGACCCCATAACCGCCGCCCAAAGAGCCGTACTTGTCGGTGAAGCCCCAGGTGGAGTATCCGATGCAGGTTCCCTGCATGCGACCTTTCGTCTTGCTTGGCTTCGTGACGTCGGTTTGGTCGCGGGCGGCCAAACAGGCCTGGAGGACGTTCACGAAGAACTGGGCTTGAAGATCCAGGGATTTTTTGTCGGTTTTGGAGATGTCTTTGTCGAGCTCAGAGATGCGGACGTGGACGCCAATCCTGGTAAATTAAAGTAGGCCAAGTATGAAAATTCGAACAGTCCCAACATGGACAAAAGAAGAAAAATGCACATACTCGTTATATCTTGTCATCTGGCTTAGCAATTCTTTGACGGACGGCAAACTGTCCTCAGAGGCCCAGTGATTTTGCAATCCAATGAAATCGATCGGGGTCCCCTTCTCGATTTGCTTCTTGACAATATCAAACAGCGCGTCAGCCTTGGGGCAGGAGGTTTCGACGCCGAATTCGTTGACGCCCAGGAGGGCTTTGGGGTCGGCGGCCTTGGCCCAGTTAAACACGTTGGAGAAATATGCGTCGATATCCTTATTGAAGGCGTTGTCGTACCAGATGGAGTGCCTTGGGATCTTTTTGTCGGTGTCGTCATGCATGGGTTCGTTCAGGACGTCCCATTCTTGCACACGACCGCGGTAGCGGCCCGCGACGGTGGTGATGTGGTCTTTGAGGATAGATTTGAGCTTGCTTGCCGAGTATTTGCCCTCAAAGACCCACCAGGGGATGGCTTCGTCCCAGACAAGGGTATGAGCATGGAAGTCCATGCTGTTATCCTCAGCCCATTTCACCAGACCATCGGCTTCGCAAAAGGTATATACATCGGGCTCTAATGTCGCGGGGGGGGGG
>RBNI01004214.1:0-14461 GCA_003990745.1 Jimgerdemannia flammicorona | reverse complement strand
AAGAGGTATCTGGGGGTGCCAAAGACAGTATCTAGGCTAGTAAAGGGGTAGGGGAGGTGGAGGTAGGCAGGAAGGAGATGGGAAGGTGCTGAGCAAGGACCCTTTTACTGATGACACCTTCAAGGTCTGGGAGCTGGAATTGGACTCCACCCCCCCCCCCCTCTGATCAGAAGGGGCCCGGCGGTAAAGAGAAGGACATCAGAGGATGTGCTGATGGAGGGGGCCTAGCAAGTGCATTTTGGGGTCCCTGATGTAGTGAAAGAGGGCCAGGTGGTGGCAGTGGGCGAGGATGAGCTGGTGGACGTCCCTGAGGAGGAGTGGGATGAGGCTGCCAGTGTGGGTGCTGACACCACAATGTTGGATGTGGGACAGTCAGGGACTTCAGGAGGGAAGAAGGTAGAGAACTTGCTGTAGATGAGCAAGGTGATGGATAACCTCGTGGCTGATGCATTGGGAGAAGTGGACCTGTGGGTTATGCCTGAGGAGTACTGGGAGCAGATTCTGCATGGTGAGGGAGTGGTGGAGGTGCTGAAGGGTGAGATTCTTGTGATTCTCTTAAAGGAGGAGGGATATGAGATTGATGAGGTGAGGAAGGCAGAGCTGTGGTAGCTGTGGATGAGCAGGCAACATACCACTGGGCTGAGTGGCATGGTTTGCAGCTCTGGAGGGAGGCCTGTCTGGAGTATCAAGAGAAATTTGAGGAGAGGGAAGATGAGGTGATGGTAGAACTTCTGGGAGGGCTGGAGGCACAGGAAGCTGGGGAAAGGGAATTAGCTGCTGAACATAAATTGGACTTGGTGCAGGAGGAGCTGAATGTGGACTTGTAGAGGATGGGGTCACTTTGCCTTTTAACATTATTCTTTATGAACAGTACAACTAACATTTTCTCTTTGAATGTGAATGGGTTGCAAGGTTTGGGATGGTGTAAGAACATTTTTACTTGGCTCAAGGGTTTGGAGGCAGATCTATTTTTGCTACAGGATATTCAGTGTGAGGATGAGGATGATTGGGTGAAGTAGACTAAGGAATGGGGCAGGGCTACTGCTTGGTTTGGAAAAGTAGCGATTCTGGTGAGGAAGGGTAGAGGTGACTTGGAGGGAATTAGGAGCTAGGGTGACTACTTGGTCTGGGGAGATTGGCAGTGGCCAGGGTGGGAGTCGGTGAGGGTTGGCTCTTGCTACTGCCCTACAGTTAGGGGGGAGAGGATTGCATAGATTGAGGAGCTACTGGAGGAGGGTGTTCTATTGGCAGAAGAGGTCAATGTGATTGGGGGGGACTTTAATATGATTAGGGATCAGCATCTGGACTGCACTGATGGTAGGAGGAGTACAGGAGGGAGAAGTGGTGGCCTGGATGCATGGGAGGAGGTGGAGAGGCTGAGCTCCTTAGGGGATATGGGTAGAATATGATGGGGCGACTCCAGGGTCTACATGCATTGGGTGAATAGCTTGGGTACAAGGATTGACTGGATTCTGATGGCGGAATGCTGGGGGCTGATGTCTGGAAGGTGTTGGAGGTGGAATGTTGCCCATGGTCTGATCACTGGGGACTGTTGGGACAGGGGCAGTTAGGGGGGAGTAGAGATGGACCCAGACATTGACACCTCAACTCCTCTCTGCTGGCTGAGAAGGTGTTGTGGGATTCGTGGTTAGAGGACATTCAGGCAAAAGTTTATCGCTGGAGGGGTGAGGGTTTGTCAGTGGGCATCCAGTGGATGAGATTGAAAGAGGCTGTGAGGGTCTATTGGGGAGAGGCTGGGAGAGAAGCTGGGAGACAGAGGAGGAAGCACATGAGGTATGCTTCTAGCTTGCTAAGGAGATTGCAATTGGATTGGGCAGGTTTGCTTTCTGCCGATGGGGTAGAGAATTGGAGGTTAGCACAGATTAAATTGGAGATCTTGGAACTGCAACAGGTGTTGAGAGACGAGGAGGAGATACATATGCAGGGTATGGCTGCTAGACTATGGTGGTAGAGACTTGAGGAGAGTGAGTGGCCTACTAGATATTTATCCTGTCTGCTCAATACTAGGAGGGTGAGACATCAGTGGGATGGAGTCCTCAATGCCAATGGGGATATAGTACATGGCACACAACAAATCCTAGGGGTTTTGAAAGAGAGATGGCAGTAATTGAGGTCCTGATCACAAAGATATTCTTTACCAAAAACCACCTGACAAAGGTCACGATCACAAACCTCATTATAGTTACCAAATTAGGCACTCATACTTAGTCAGAAATCATGGACCAACTTGTATAAATACCCCCCAGTTTCCATCTAAAATAAAGCAGTTTTAGTTCAGTCCTTGATACAAGAATCAAGTCCCCCCCCCACACATACACATTCTCCTGAGTCTTAGTAATGACATCTAAGTGACTCTAGTATTTCTGACTAAACTCCAGAAGCCTAGCTAACTTCTGCCAGAACTGAGACTGGTATATAAATCCCCAAAGACTTAAGTAAACCCATTGAACCTGAATTCCGAGGTGAATTCAGTCTGTGCACAGCAAAGAACAAGACCCTCAAAATAGGGCACAAGAGAAAGACCTTTGAAAGATAAGGTACTGCCGCTACAACTACTTAAAAGCAAGTGCTTCCTCAACTAAAGGCTTCTTGGTACACATTGTGTACTAAGTCCCTAAGTAATAGTCCACTTCCCTAATTATCCAAAGGATAAGAGAGGGATAGAAGTAAGAGTTATTACAACTTGGTAGCAGTGGATTACCAGCCAAGAAGGAACCAAAGAACACACTCCTGAAGTTGGAACAAGACCAACCTTGGACAGGAGCAACCTTCAGAACCAACTGTGGATCCTCAAACCAGAGCCAGAGAAGCCCTTGCCATTAGGACCAGGTGGTACCAGGAAACCACAGACCCAAGGACCCACCAGCTTGTAATTGACCAGGCTTACAAGGATCTATACCAGGCCTTTAGGACATACCACCCAGGACTTAGGAATATTGTCAGCTGCCGTAGGTTCTATGAACTCCTCCGAGGATACATTGGAATCACTAGGACCCCAGAATCTACTACTATAGCCACCCAGGATTTTTTAGATTATATCTCACCCCCTGCTGCAAGAGGAGCAGCTGCCGAGTGGATTGTCTCTGACAGTTATCATCATACCCCAACCAAGACCTCCCTCTACTATAGGCTAGTTGTATACTACGCCTCTACCATAACCAGATACGAGAACGAGCAAGCAGGCCACCCATCCCCTACTGCTGAACAAGGAGCAGGTCCATCTACTCAGCCAGAGACTGATATCCTCTTTGAAGGACCTAGTTAGTATGAGGATGCACTATCTCATCAGGGAAGGGAGTCAGACAAAGACTCTATAGGTTACCAGTCTGACAATAGCCAACAAGGAACAGCAGGCCTAGGAATCTACCAAGGAACTACAGGTCAAGAAGATCAAACCCCAGAACCAACCTAGTCACCTATACAGAGGTTTGGTTTACCCTCTCTCACAGGACTCTTTGACTTAATATCCGGGAATCAAGTAACTCCAAGTCATACAGCACCACAACCCCACCAAGCAGAACAATCTTCAGAAGAATCTACCCCAATAGGCCCACCACTAATAGTCAATACAATGGTAGCTGCCAACATTATAGCACTGACCACCTAGCTAGCAGCACTAGCAGGAATAGTAGGACAGATTGCCGAACAGAACAAACCAACCAAGGCCTTGCAAATCCCAACATTCAGTAGAAAGAACAGTGATATCAAAAACTTCATCAATGCAGTGGATACAGGCTACCGAGCAAATCAATGGAATGACAACCGAGTACCTATAGGAATGCTCACAAACAACCAGAACAGCACCCTTCAATAGCTATTTACCACATCAGCAGCACAAGTGGAAACAGTAGCCACATTCTTCACTGGAACAGCAGCCGAATTCTGGCGAACTTTGGAACAACACCCAGTAATCTGGGAAGCCCACCCTCAAGTCAATGGACAAGTACCTGGCAACAATAGACCAGGCTGGGATGACCATGAAGCAGGCCCAGGACTCAAGGCCTTACTACTGACCAAATTCCGAAATACGGCCTACATATAAGAAACATGGAACAAACTGTCCCAGATGAGGTTTCACAAGAATGGTGAAGAAGATCTAGAGACCTTTGCCACCAGAATGGATGCCTATCTCAAAACTGTTGGACTTACTTACCAGGAGAACAATTTGGCCATCAATGGTACCAGAGCCAACCATCTCTTTGCAGCCCTACCAGACTGGCTCACCCAGAAGATCAAGGAACAAGGTCTTCCCCAAGGATGCCCTGACTACTCATGGTGCTTTGCTTAAGTACAAAGAAGAGCCTGTGAAATCCTTGCTGCACAAGCCCCATGAAATCAAGAACACAAGAAGGATAACCAAGATAGAAGAAATCCTATCAGGAGAAATGATCAAAAGAATGACCAAAGATATGATCAAAGACATGATCAAAGGAACCAGTGAAACCCCAGAGGACCCAGACCTCCCACTGAGGATGAAAAGAGACAGCTCCATGAAAAGAGATTGTGCTTCATCTGCAAGAAGGCAGGACATATCTCAGTCAAATGTCCTGAGAAGAGAAACAGATCAGGTGAACCCAGTAACCAGAACATTACTGTTATCAGAGAAGGTCCAGGAAAGAAGAGCCCCAAGAATGTCATCAAAGTACAGAAGATATGGTACAAGGCTACCATCCCCACTAAGGCTCACCCAACCGATGCTGGTTATGATCTCTACAGCAGTCAAGACCTCACTATTCCACCAAGTACCAATGCTACAGTGCAAATAGAAATTACAATGCAAGCTCTCAGAGGTACATACATCCACCTTGCTGAGTGAAGCAGCCTAGCCAAAGAGTTCAACATTGGACTAGGAGGAGGAGTAGTTGACCAAGGATTTACTGGTGAAATCTGTGTCATCTTGCAAAATTTTGGAGACACATCATTTGAAGTCAAAGCAGGCCAAAGAATTGCTCAAGCAATCATTGAAGAAATCCATCAAGATCTCACTATTGAAGAAGTCCCCAAACTCTCCCAGACAGACCGTAGCAAGAAAGGGTTTGGATCTACCAACAAACCTCCCAGTTAAAAGGTCACTACCATGAAGGAAGATGATGAAAACTGGTATAAGAGAATTGCAGATAGTTATGCACCATGTGGACAATGCCCTCATTCCATTCGAATGTACTACATGGAACATGTAGGTGAATGCCATGCATGCCTCTCCAAAGTTTTCAAAATTCAATCTGAGAAATGCCAAGCCCCACAGACTGAGGAATCCAAACAAGACAACCCTCCTTGTGAAGGATGGGGAGAAACTGACTTTGAGGAGACTGACAGCAATTGGGACAATAATGAGGATGAAGAACTCAACACCATCAAGAAGGAGGACAGTTGCATCAAGTTCACAGGCCAAGTCCACAGACAGAATGTCAATGTCTTGCTTGATAGTGGTGCTACTGGAAACTACATCAACACTAAGACCGCCAAGAGAATTGGAGCCCAAAGCAGACCAACTACTGAGAAAAGAAGTGTTACCTTCAGTGATAGAAAGACTGCACCATTGACTAAGATCTATGAAGATCTTTTGCTCAAGATTGGCAAATATCAAGAGAAGTTGGACTTCAGCATTGTAGATCTTCCAGGACAGGACATCATCCTAGGAAAAGCATAGTTGACCCAGTACAACCCAGATATCAACTGGAGAACCAATGAGGTTAACCTGACCCATGAAGGCAGAAAGATCACCCTGACACCCCAGGAAGGTACCAACCACCAAGGAATTGAAATCATCTCTGCCATTCAAATGAAGAGACTCTCTCGAAAAAAAGGAAACACCTACTTCATCTGTACAGTACAAGAAGTCACTGAAGCTACAAGCAGCCCAATTCCAACAGAAGCTCAAGAACTGTTTGAAGAATTCCAAGACGTATTCCAAGACCCCCAAGGACTTCCACCCAAGCGCTAAATCCAACATGGAATTGATCTTATTCCAGGATCAGAACCTCCATACAAGAGTATCTACCAACTGGCCCAACCCGAACTCAAGACCCTCAAGGATGAATTGACCAAACTACTGGCCCAAGGATACATTGAACCCAGCTGCTCTCCATTTGGAGCCCCCATTCTATTTGTTAAGAAGAAAGATGGCTCTCTGCGAATGTGTATTGACTACAGAGCCCTCAACAAGATCACCATCAAGAACCAGTATGCCTTGCCCAGGATTGATGAATTGCTACACCAAATCTTCAAGGCCAAGACCTTTTCTCTACTAGATTTGCGAAATGGCTATCACCAGATTCTCATTGATGAGAAGGACATTGAAAAGACAGCTTTCCGAACATGGTTTGGATACTACCAGTTCTGAGTTATGCCTTTTGGATTGACCAATGTACCGGCAACATTCCAGTATCTGATGAATGACATCTTTGGACCACTCCTCAACATCTGTGTCCTTGTGTATATTGATGATATACTAATCTACAGCGAGATAGTAGAGTAATACTACACCCACCTCAGACAAGTACTGACCCTCCTGCGAGAACACCAACTCTATGTGAAGATGAGCAAATGCAAGTTCTACCAAAACCAGATTAAATACCTAGGGCACATCATCTCTGCTGAAGGTATCAATGTGGACCCCTGAAAGGTATCAGTCCTCAAGGATATCCCTATCCCTACTACTCTCAAGCTACTCCAGCACTTTCTGGATATTGCCGGTTATTACCAAAGGTTTATCTAAGGATACTCTGCTATTGCAGCCCCACTGACCAGCCTGGCCTGCAAAGGAGTGAATATCAAAGCTGAATAGACCCCTGAATGCACCCTGGCTATGGACCACCTCAAGAGACTCCTTACTGAGGCCCCAGTGCTGATTGCACCTGACCCTACCAGACCATTCACTCTAACCACAGATGCCTCCAATATTGCTATTGGAGCAGTACTCAGCCAAGAAGACCACCCAGTGGCCTACCTTTCCCAGAAGCTCAAGCCAGCTGAGACCCGGTATACTACCCATGAGAAGGAACTCCTGGCTATTGTCACTGCACTCCAGGAATGGCGCCATTTCCTCCAAGGACAGCCATTTGTGGCCTACACTGACCACCATGCACTGCAGTATATTCACACACAGCCTATGCTGACCCACAGACAAGCCTGCTGGATGGAAATCATTGCCAACTTTGATATGGAAATTAAGTATATCTCATGCAAAACCAACTGTGTGGCTGATGGCTTCTCTAGGTATATGGAAGATGAACTTGTCTTCATGGTTGAAGTAATTGGCAACCTCACCCAGATGATCAAGGATGGCTACCAGCAAGACAGCCCCCTGATGAATTTCCTTCAATTCTGCCAAGACCCAGAGGCTGAGGTCCCAGAACCCATAAGGCAAATGGCCAAGAGATTCACCTACCATGATGGACTTATCTACAGGGACTATGACAGAGCAGTTGTACCCAACAATGATACTCTGTGACTCAAGATCATGCAGGAACTCTATGATACTCCTACAGCAGGACACTTTGGTTTTGAAAAAACCTACAACCTCCTCTCGAGAGAGTTCTATTGGCCAAAGATGACCAAGGATATCAAAGACTTCATGGCCTCATGCGAGATGTGCCAAAGGTTCAAAAGTGGTAACAAGCTACCAGCAGGACTCCTGCAACCCTTACCTATTCCAAGTCACAACTGGGACCAGATTGCAATGGACTTCATTGTCCAACTCCCCAAGACCAAGGCAGGATGGGATGCCATAGTAGTATTCGTGGACTGCCTAAGTAAACAAGCCCATTTTGCACCCACCAAGACCACCACTACAGCACCAGAGATTGCTGAGATATTTCTCAATCAAGTATTCAGACTACATGGCATGCCTAGCACTATCATATCTGACCGAGATGCCAAGTTCACAAGCAACTTCTGGAAGGCATTCTTCTCCCTCTATGGAACCAAGCTGAAGTTCTCTACTGTCTACCATCCTCAGACTGACGGTCAAACCAAGTGAACTAACAGGACTCTCAAACAGATGCTTAGTATCTTCAGCTATTATAAGCAAAATGATTGGGACAAGTACCTAGCCCATGCCAAGTTTGCCTACAATAACAGTCAGCAAACCTCCACAAAGAAGACTCCATTTTTCCTGAACCACGGTCAACACCCAAGGACCCCAAGTACCACTGCGAAATCAGCAGTCCCAGCAGCCCAAGATCTGGCCAAGACTATTTCTGACCTTACCCGAATGACAAGAGATGCTCTCATAGAAGCACAAGACTATCAGACCAAGTATGCAAACTTGAAGCGAAGAGAAGCCTCCTACAATATTGGTGACATAGTCATGCTTAGAACAGACCATCTCCACCCAGATACCCTGGCACAACAACCAGCCAAGAAACTCCATGCTAGAAGAATTGGACCATACAAGATCATGGAAAAAATCAGCAAAGTCAACTACAAGTTGCAACTTCCCCACAATATCCAAGTACACCCAGTATTCCATATCAGCCAATTGGTGGACTATCATGAAAACCCATTCCCTGAGCATACAGTTCCACCACCACCCCCAATTAGGATCAATGATCATGAGGAATTCGAAATTGAGGAAGTACTTGACCACAAGGTCCGCAAATATCCCAAAACAGTCAAGTGCCTTTTTCTGATCAAGTGGAAGGGTTACCCCACCCATGACACCACCTGGGAAAAAGAAGAAGCCCTGAAGAATGCATGTAAAGCCCTCTAGGACTACATGGAAACACTCATCCCCCAGCAAAGGAAGGAACTACAGCTCTAAGTATAGGAGCATACAGTGAGCAAGAAGGATACTACATATTTTTATCTGGAAACATATAATACCAAACATTGTAGAGAAAGTAACACTATGGATAACCAACAAGAAGATACCCAGGCAAAAGAACAATCTAGTATAGTATAGCAAAACGCATTTGAACAACTCCATTTCATGCCATCTGTGTCATCTCCGCTGAATGATAACAGACACTTCATGTGAAACTTAGGAAAGCTGACAATGTCGAAACCAGTCTAAGTCCATCCACGTGATAGATATTGTTACTAGGAATTGCCTCAGATTACAAGAAAAGTCTATTTCTGAGAGGTTCGAACCCCCAGCCATAACAATGGGAGCCCTTGCCCTAGACAAGGATGGCCAGTCCTTGCAAATGCGCCAACCAGACAAAAAAAAAAGTGGACCAAGACCTGTTAACCCTGTGTAACCACAACTATGAGTGATGAGATCTTTGAAATCAGAATTTTCTCATGTGACCAGCACATGTTCCGCTTACAGCACAGGTCATGCATTTTGCCAGAAAGCATGACCAAAGGAAGGTCACATCAGATGAGCGAATAAGTATAAATACCCAAGGCAAGAATACTCCACAACTCTCATTCCCCCTTTCCTCACAAAGAAAAGACAAGACAAGGATGCCTGCCACCCGCCGCCAAACTGCCCGCCGTAGCCAGCCCCTCTCAAGTCAGGTTGACCACCTCTTTGGATACATCCAGATTGCCATCCAAGGAAGGAATCGCCACTCAGAGGCCCTTAACCTCTCCAGCCAGGACCTAGGACAGTATGTCCTTGACTGCCGCGAACTTATCGAAAGGGCCTACCTTGCTACCAGCCGCCTAGAAATCTGGCATGAATATGAAATCGGGCACCAGCTCCTCCAACATATGAATGGCCTACCCATTGACCAGGTCTCTGACTGGACTCACCTAGACAGGCACAAGCAAAGACTTGCCAAGAAGGTCCACCAAATCATGTGCCATGCACCCTTTGTGATCCCCAACCTCAACTACATACAACTGAAGGACTTCCAGAACCTCTCTTTCCCTGAGGTCAATGAACTAGAGATCAAGGTAGCCCAAGAAGCCAACTCTTGGATCACCCTCAAGTCTACTGACTGTGAACCCTACTGGAGCCCCCTCCTGAATGACAACCCTGACCAATGGCTCCAAGGTCTCTCTGACCTCTTTGAAGGACCACCCATCCGAATGGATATTCCCAGACATGAAGACCAAGAGCCCTACTTGGATGGCCCCAACCACATCAGATGGAGAACTCCTACACCAGCACCTATTCCAATGCAGGAACCATTTGCAGACCTCATTGACTTCTCCATCCTGGTCAGCGAGCCATCTGCAACCACCACCCCCCCTGTCCCTGAAGAAGATGGTAATAACCTTGAGGAGGATTCCCCACCTTTCTCTCCCCTAGTTCTCAATTTCTCAATCAACGAGGATGTTGATTTCTAAGGAGGGAAGGATGTAATAGAATGAGCGAACAGATGGGATACAACAAATGATCACGTAACTCGGTGATGATGACATCATATGATCGAGCATGGCATATGAATAACGAGTGATGAATGATGCAAACGAATGACGCAGAAAATGATATTTAGCTTACCCCTGACAACCGGTGCCACAGCAATAGTTACCATAGCTGCTGATCATTGCCTAGTAATTGAGGTCCTGATCACAAAGATATTCTTTACCAAAAACTACCTGACAAAGGTCGCAATTACAAACCTCATTATAGTTACCAAATTAGTCACTCATATTTAGTCAGAAATTGCGGACCAACTTGTATAAATACCCCCTAGTTTCCATCCGAAATAAAGCAGTTTTAGTTCAGTCCTTGATACATGAATCAAGTCCCCCCCCCACACACACACATTCCCCTGAGTCTTAGTAATGACATCTAAGTGACTCTAGTATTTCTGACTAAACTCCAGAAGCCTAGCTAACTTCTGCCAGAACTGAGACTGGTATATAAATCCTCAAAGACTTAAGTAAACCCATTGAATCTGAATTCCAAGGCGAATTCAGTTTGTGTACAGCAAAGAACAAGACCCTCGAAATAGGGCACAAGAGAAAGACCTTTGAAAGATAAGGCACTGCCGCTACAACTACTTAAAAGTGAGCGCTTCCTCAACTGAAGGCTTCTTGGTACACATTGTGTACTAAGTCCCTAAGTAATAGTCTACTTCCCTAATTATCCAAAGGATAAGAGAGAGATAGAAGTGAGAGTTATTACAGTGGAATGGTATGAGGTTCACTCTGGGGCAAAGCTCAACTGGTATAAGTGTGAGATGATGGTGCTAGGGAATGGACTGGTGGGTGGGGACATCATTGGAACAATTGTCCCTACTGGTGAGGTAGTGTGGTATCTGGGCATATTCCTCTCTGTATATGGTTCTGTTCTGCCCCGAGTATGGTGGGAGAGCAGGGTGGCTATTTGGGGGGAGATCCTTCAAGGTTGGGGTGGCTGCCATATCTCTCTAGCAGGGCGAGTATCAATTCTGAATATGTACTGATTCCCCAAGCTGTGGTATGTGGCATACCATCTGGACTTCCCAGCTTGGGTGGTGAAGAGGCTGACAAAGGTGGCAAAGGATTGGATTTGGACAGGGAGGAGGTCCCAGATCAGTTGGAATACTCTTGCGACACTGGTGGACAGGGGAGGTCTGGGTCTTGTGGATTTCCCTAAGAGGTTGCACTGCTTGCAGGCCTGGTGGTTGAAGAGAGTGGCTGAACTACAGGGAGGGGGTTGGGTATCTTTGATGCAGAAGGTGTGGAAGATGAGAACCTCCCCCCAAGGGTCCTCAGGAGATCTACACTCTTTGGTAGGGCTCAATGGAATTCAGCAGCTGTGATTTAGGGGCTTTTGGTAGGGAGTGGTCGATGGAGCACACAGAATTGGTCTGTGCTGACAGGGCAATGAGGGGGAGGTGTTGTGGGGTCCATGTATGTGGCAATGGGATAGACTGCTTCTGGGGGGTGCTCCACTTGCTGCTTTTGATATTGGAGACACAGTGGAGTGTTAGCAGGTTCTCAGCCAGAACCTTTGGCTGAGTGGTTGACAGGCAGTCAGGATTGGCGAGGAGTGGGACTGGACTGGTATTTGGTCTTGGAGTGCTGAGGTGCAGCAGTGGCTTCCCCCCAAGTTCTGGGTGGTGTGGTGGCAAATGCTGCAGAGGAATGTTATGCTGAATTTCTGCACTGGGCATCTAGTGGATGGTGGCTGTTTCGATTGTGAGGAGTGTTACAATGTAGGACAGGCTGGGGGTTTGGTACAGACACCAGAATATTGGCTGGGAGAGTGTGAGGTTTTTGGGGACTTTTGGGTTAAAATAGAGAATAGGTTGGGTGTGGAGAGAAGGCCAGTGGGTGAAGGGGATCACTGGGAGGACTTGAGATCTCGGCTGGTGGGGGGGGTGGGTGATAGTTGGATCACTGTCGGGTGGGTGCTGGCAGTTTGGATGGGTCTGGCAGATCATTGGCTATTTGTGTTTGAGGAGGGGCAGCAGATGAGCCTGCAGAAGAGGGTTATAAGGTGGGAGAAGCTGTTGGGGGATCTGATGACTGGATGGTGGATAGGTTGGGGTCCTTCAGAGCAGCGGCAGTGAGGTTTGGTGGCAAGGATATGTGAACAAAGTGGTGGGAGGGTGGGAATTGTATTCGATAGAGTAGTGTTTCATCAAGAAGGGGTAGGGGGAAGGGGCCCCCCTAGGGGGATTGGATAGGGGGTGGGCTCATTGTATTATATAGGATAGATGGACAAGTCCAAGTAACTATAAAAAAAAAAAAAAAAAAAAAAAAAAAAAAAAAAAAAAAAAAAAAAAAAAAAAGAGAGTAGAGCTATATTTATATATAATAAGTATAGAGGGGTGGCATTCTCCCTGAGTAGGGGTGTCCCCCGGAGGGACCTACTGTCCCCCATTCTATATACTCTTTTCTTAGAGCCTTTGATGGATAGAATTTGGCAGAAGATAGTTGGGCTCTCAGTATTCAGGATTGGGTGGAAAGTTGGAGCCTTTGTAAATGATATAGTAGTTGGTCTGGGATCAATCATAGATGTTGAGGAACTCAAGGAGACAATGGAGTAGTATAAGATATACTCTGGGGCTAAACTCAATTAGTATAAATGTGAAACAATGATATTGGGCAATAGTTTGGTAAGAGGAGATATCATTTGAACAATTGTCCCTACTAGAGAGACAGTGTGCTACTTGGGTATCTATCTGTCAGTATATAGGTCAGTTCTACCAAGATCTTGGTAAGAGCAGTAGGTTGCAATCTGGGGGGAGGCCCTGCAGAGTTGGAGAGGGTATCACTTATCTCTGGTATGGTATGTTTCAATTTTGAATGTTTACTGGCTATGAAGTTGTGATATTTGGCTTATCATCTGGACTTCCTAGCCTGGGTGGTAAAGAGATTGTTGAAACTAGCCAAGAAGTGGATCTGGGCTGAGAGAAGAAGTCAGATTAGCTGGGAAATCTTGTCTTTACCAGTGGCTAGAGAGTGCCTTGAACTGGTTGACTTTCTGAAGAGACTGTACTATCTGAGAGTATGGTGGCTAAAGAAAGCTGTAGAGCTGTATGGGGGTAGCTGGGTTCCTCTGATGAAGAAGGTCTGGAAGATAAGGTCCTTACTAAGAGATTTTACAGAAGATCTACTGTTCTTGGTTGGGCTTCAGAATAATGAGCATATATGATATAAAGACTTCTGATAGAGGGTAGCAGATGGGGTGCACTGTATTGGAATTCACTAAAGAGGCAATAAAGGAGAGATATCTTGGGGTCCAGTAATATGAAGATGAGACAGAGTATTGTTGGGGGGTATCTCTCTAATTGATTTCAATATTAGTGATGGGGTCAAGTATCAGAGGAGACTAGGATGGAATTTATGGCCCAGTGGATAGCAGTTGACTGAAATCAAGAAGGAGTAGAACTGGAATAAAATCTGGGCCTAGAGTGCTGAGATATAGCAATAACTGCCACTGAAGTACTGGGTGGTCTGATAGTGCATGCTGTAGAAGAATGTTATGCTCAACTTTCACTCAGACAATCTTGTAGAGGGGAGTAGCTTTGACTATAAGGAGTGCTACAATGTAGGACAAGAAGAGAGATTTGTACAGATATCAGAATATTAACTAAGAGAGTATAAGGTACTTGGTGAATTTTGGTTAGCAGTTGGAGATTGATTGGATATCATATATAGGAGAGATGGTGAGAGAGAGTAGTGAGAGGATTTGAGAGATAGATTGGTGAGGGGGGGGTGAGAAAGAAGTAGTTTACTATAGGTTGGGTATTGGTAGTTTGGGTGAGACTAGCCAGTCACTGGTTATTAGTTTTTAAGAATGGGAGATATTTAGGTTTAGGGGTGCAGCTGTTGAGATAGAAAGGGTTGATGGAGGATATTCTGACAGGCTGATAGTTAGGTTGGGGTCTGCAGGATAGTCAGCAGTATTACTTAGTGAAGAAAATTTATGAGCAGAGTGGGGAAGAGTTGGAGTAGTAGGTGGTAGAGTGATATTCAAGCATGAAGATATAGAGGGGGGGCTCCTCTATGAGGATTAGGTAGTGAGAGGAAATAATATAACTATATCAATAGACTGGTAATAAATAGTAAGTCCAAGTGACTATAAAAAAAAAAAAAAAAAAAAAAA
>RBNI01004213.1:0-14462 GCA_003990745.1 Jimgerdemannia flammicorona | reverse complement strand
TTTTAGTTCAGTCCTTGATACAAGAATCAAGTCCCCCCCCATACACACACATTCCCCTGAGTCTTAGTAATGACATCTAAGTGACTCTAGTGTTTCTGACTAAACTCCAGAAGCCTAGCTAACTTCTGCCAGAACTGAGACCAGTATATAAATCCCCAAAGACTTAAGTAAACCCATTGAACCTGAATTCCAAGGCAAATTCAGTCTGTACATAGCAAAGAACAAGACCCTCGAAATAGGGCACAAGAGAAAGATCTTTGAAAGATAAGGCACATAAGAAAGACCTTTGAAAGATAAGGCACTGCCACTACAACTACTTAAAGCGAGCACTTCCTCAACTGAAGGCTTCTTGGTACACATTGTGTACTAAGTCTCTAAGTAATAGTCCACTTCCCTAATTACCCAAAGGATAAGAGAGGGATAGAAGTGAGAGTTATTACAGTCCTTGAGTTCTTCTAGTTCAACATGAACTTGGGTTTGACCTTTCAGGCCTTGGATGTACTTGTCAACCTTTTTGTCTTTAGTAATATGTAGTAATTCTAGCAGGATTGATAGGAATTATACATTGTATGCTTACACAGACTTGAGTTGTTTGACATTTGCCAGATAGTCTCACACGGCCTTAGTGCTATTGACTGGTTTGAATTGGCCTTGAATAGTATCAGAGAATTCACTCCAGGTCTTGATTCGGCCAGAGAATCTGGTATTCTGGACATGATTTCACCACTAGATTGCAGCATTCTCTCAGAGGAGTGTAGTGGCAAATTGGACTAGTATTGCTTCTTTCAAATTGGTCAGTTCTCCATATTATTTCAATTGGAAAAGCCAGGTATCAGTAGACAGTCCTCCTCTTTGACCATCAAAGGTGTTGAGCTTCTGAGACTTGATAGTAACTACTGTCAGATGTATTGATATCAGTGAAGGTGCAGAGGTATGAGCAGAGGCCTTGCTTTTCTTTCTTTTTATATGTTCTTGAAGTTGAGCAATCTGAGCTAATGCGGTCTGCAAAAGACTCTCGATGGCTCTGTTTGACTGAGTAGAGTTTTGCTGTTCCTCTTCTTCTTGCTGATTGTATGAGACATTGCCTGAACCATAGGTACTATATGAAGGATTCTACCCATTGTCCTCCATAGTGTTGTGACTGATATCTTGAGAGATGTCTTAATAAGGCTAGGTGTAACTTAACTGCTGCTACCAAGTGTAACAGTTCTAGTTTCTAAATAAGAAAGTGACTAGTTCTGGTAGTCCTAAGTAGCTCGAAGAGATACTAAGGATTCAAGTGTTCTCGAAGGATTTCTGAGAGAAAATATTCTGAGCTTTATTTATGAGAATAAAGGGGATATTTATATAAGATCTGAAGGAAAGATCCAGAAGGATCTGAGAAATCAAAAGAAAATGCCAAGAGGAAAGTTCTCGGCAAAGATGATAAATGATGATAAATAAAGTTTTACAAGTTTTCAGGATATTCTGTGACTAGCTAAATAAGTACTAGTTACTGCTCGGCACCAAGAAGGGGATTTCTAAGTATGCGGAAAGTGCTGGAAGGTTATAGAATATTCAGGAAAGACAGAGAAAAGAAATAAACTATGCTAAAATGTTATAATATATATAAGTTAAGTATTAAATATTATTTATAGTAACTAAAAAATCCATATAGATATAAATTACTAAAAATAAAAATAAAAAAAGTTAAATTATATTTAAAAATATATTATAATAATTTCTTAATTATATATAGTTTATCTTTTATATCTTTGCTCTAGCCTTTCTTTATCTTTTTTTAAATATTTTACAATGTATATTTTAATACTTTTTAAATACTTAGAAATTCTTTCTTAATACTAAAACTTCACTAAAATATTCTTATCTTTTCTTAGTATTAAATATTTTATCTTAGTTAGCTATAGAACTTCTTAGAATATTATAGAACTATATTAGTTATTTTTTATTAAGATTACTTTCTTGGTTTTTCTTTTGATTCTTTTAGATCTATTATAAATATCTTTTCTATTTACTTAAATAAAGCTCAGAATATTTTACTTAAAAATTCTTCAAGACTATTTAAATCTTTAAACATCTCTTTGAGCTACTTTAGACTCACTAGAACCTCTTAGATTTAGTTACTTTATTATATAAAAAAACTAGAACTATTATATATAATAACTTAATAAAAATATATCCAAATTTAATATTATTTATTATACTAGATTTATCTAAATAAGATAAATATAATAAGCTAAAATTTATTAAATTTAAATATATTTTAATTAAGTTATTAAATTTTTCAAAAATAGATTTAAACTGAACTTCAAAATTGAGATTTAATTTGATTGAATTGAATTAAATCTCAATTTAATCAACTCTAATTCAATTTAATTTAAATTGATTTAATTTATTTAAAAGTACTAATAATGAGAAATTATTTATTAAATAAATAATAATTATCTTCTGAGTAGTAATAAACAGAAATATGATATAAATTATAATCTGTTTTATAAATTAACAATATAAAATATATATATATATAAAGATTATAAATACTAAGCATCATTAATATCTTTGCTGATAATATTATTATTAGCTCACATATGTAACTATACCACCAAAGTATATTTAGCTCAATCATCAATCCATATTTTATCCTTAGCAAAGCCTTTCTCATCATTACCCAGCTCCCTCCATTGTCTGTTCAGCAGGGGAAGGGGGGTCTGTCCTGAATTCTCATGTGTACTAATTAGTTGTAACCTTCCTGTCCTCTTCTCACCCACCACCTCTTCCTCCTAAAGTTTACATCTGTCCAGCCTCTACAAACGGATGACAGACAAGCATCCTCTCACGTGCGGTTCTTGCCCCACGTGTCCGTGTTTGTCCGCCTCGTCGTACTGGATGGGCATCTATGGCCAGGTATGTTTAAATGAAGGCTTGATCCATTTTCGAGTGGAAAGCACGTCCATAGATGCCCTGACAAACGAGTTTGGCCTGCAAAAGAGTCCTTTCTTCCCTCTACCTACAGCATCAAATTCAGTAAGCGTTGCGAATTTTTTTGCGAGATTTTCAGGGGAACAGGAGTTCCGGCTATCATTCGCTGACTCGGCAGCCTCAAATGACCGAAATACCTGTGCCTGCACAATTTCTAAGATATCAGATAAAACAATAAATTGATGCATTTGAAATAATGAGATCGTCCGCATCGAACAGCTTTAATAAAGCCACAGGCAGTGCTAGTAGATTGTCCACGTTGCTGCCAATTTTGTGTAAAATATTGTAAGATCACCGCTGCCTTTTCATGAGACGAGACCGTGAGGCCCTGAGTGTGCCCGATCGGGTTCATTTCGGCAGCGGCCAATGCGATAGCCCTCCGAATTTAGCGGTGGTTTGACTCAATTTCAGAATGATTTGACGTTTTTATTTATTTTTTATTTTTATTACCACAGGACAAAGATGACAGCATGGGTCTGTTTATGTTTGTGGTGGTGTAATTTGGTGTATTTGCTGTGGTTGGCGGAAGCCTCCTTTTCGGGTATTTTAGGGATGGCTTGTCTTACTATATGAGATGAAATTTTTCAAAAAGGTACCAATCCAAATAGATATAAGGTAATTATATAATTACTTTTTTAAATTTCGCACGGATTACATCATCAAAATTTGACTGAACCCCTGACTTGAACGGACAACCACACAACAGACAGCCTTCTTCTGGTTCCCGGTATACATACACACTAGCTGGAAGTTTGAAAACCTGGACATGGCAAACATGCGATCTATGATATGGGTTCTGTTATTGGTTGCGCTGGCCGCGACGAGGAGCTCCGGTGAGCGTCAGTCTTTTTCGCCTTCATCTCAAAGCCACGGGAAAGCTTTCTCAAGTGATGTATCGTGATCTAACGATGCTCTCTCTCATATACTAGCCGCCTTGACGGGCGATTACTACTGCAGTCCATTCTCGTGCTTCTACTTCACGCTCGACAGTGTTAAGCAAACCGTGACAATAAGCGTCGCGTCAACGGTAAGCATTGGGTAAGTTGGCCTTAACAATGTGTTTGAAGCCAAAGTTGGTGCAACTGACAGAACCCACTAACTAAGATCCTTGCCCTTTCACTCATTAGCTGGATTGGTCTCGGCTTCGGCAAAGCAATGATCGGGCCCGAACTGAATGTCATCTGGATCAAAAACGATAATAAAAGCGTGATGATTTCGCGCCGCAAGGCGACCAACTTCCAGATTCCCAAAGCCTTGGCGAACCAGACCGGACTGACAATTGGGAAGACCACTATCTCGAACAACCAACTTGCCTTCTCCTTCACCCGCCCGCAGGTGCTGCCGGATTCGACCGTGAACACCGCCACCAAACAGTTTCTCTGGTCCTACGCCCTGAACAAGCCCGCCACCGACACTATAGACACCACCTTCGACCGGCATGACGCCAAAGGAGAGTTCAGCCTCGACCTCACCAAGCCCCTGGCCACAGCAACTGCCACTAGCACCCCGACCTCCATACCAAACTTCGGCCCCCCACCGACCGGTTTGACGGTCACGGATTATATGACCATTGCGCACGGCATTATCATGTTCGTCGCATTGGGCGCCTTGGTTCCATCAGCGTGAGTGTTTACTTATTCTCTTCATTCGGTGTTTCTATGGCCTGAAAATACGACATTGCAACTAATGTTACTCTATCCAACACATTTAATAGCATCTTCCTCGCGCGTTTCGGGCGCCATATTAACAATTGGGTGATGAAGCATTGGATTATTCAAGTCACCGCCTTGGTTCTGATCATTGCTGGCTTCATTCTTGGCTTCCTGTTGAGCTTCCCCGATCGGCCGGCATCAGTCCATCAGGTACAGATTCAGATTCATGTATATTCACTTGCCATATCCCACTCAACTAACTGAATATTGTATGATTTCCATTCATTTTCTTTGCTCCCACCAGATCCTCGGCATCACCATCTGCTCTGCCATCCTTCTCCAAATCTCCCTCGGTTGGTTCATCCACCACTTCTTCAATCCGAACCGCAGGCGCCGCCCCATCCGCAACTACATTCACATCGTCTTTGGTTTTGTGCTGCTCATCCTCAGTTATATCCAGATCTCGCTCGGCATGGACCTGTACATGCTGTCCGCACCCTGGTTCTACGCCTACTATTCCTGGCTCGCTGTCCAGGGCGTTCTTTTCCTCATCCTTACCTGGCGCCAGGTTGTCGCCTGGTGTCGCTACAAGGACAGACAACACGTCGAGACAGTTGTGATAACACAAAGTTAAACTCGGTCGCTTGGTTCCAAGCTCTCCAAGGCGCAAACATCGGATCACGGCGCGTATTATGGTGTCTTCGGTGATCGGCCGAACTGCGTGCTCACACATCTCCTTTTTGAAAAGAAAAGAAAATTACTATACAAGATTTTCACCGTTTTTCTCCCGTTTTACCAACTGAAGTAGGCTTTTTTTTTTTTGCGGTTGTAATTATCCCACATTCGTTCTGAAATTCGTTTGATTCCTTTTCTCGCTTGTATCTCGGGCCATATGTACATACGGAACTACACCCGCGCTGCGCGCGAAACGAACATGATTAAGGCATTGGCAAGATTTAACGACGTCCTGTACAACATATTTCCTTGGAATCATTGAGATGCCGTTGTTGTCACTTTTATATGGGATAAAATCCACCCAATTTCAGGATGGAACACAGTGCCAGCTCTCTGGTAGCAATTTGTCTCACAGGAACATTGTCTTTCTTTTCACAAGATAAACCTGGACAGAAATGGACAACATGGAAGCGTTCTGTCATAAATTTACCTTTGATGCCTTCCATAGCCTAAAGTTGATCACGTCTCCGTTTGATCCGTAAGCGTTCACCAGCATTTCGCTTTTATTTCTGCTCGTCTGTATTTCAGACGGCAAAGAACTGGATTGTACACTGTGCGGCCATTATTCGATCTCGTGGTTGCGGTGACGCACGATATTAAGGAAATGTTCCGGGTGCTAACGTCAGAATGCATGTCGTGCGCAATATATTTCCAGAATCTGGCAGCTGTTGATGGTGAGTGAATTTGTCAATTTGAATTTGCCCATTTATTCTGTCATGCGAAGACTCCTCGAACCTATTGATTATGGTGCAACTCCATAGATTCTAGTTTATTGGTGGCAAATTATAGAATTACTTTCCGATATTTCCGATATATAATAAGATTGTGCAAATGTCTATGATATTACGAGCCATTGCAAGATGATATTTAAACTGTACTTACAATTAAGAATGCAGACCAATTTTTTTTTTTTTTTTGACCCGCAAGTTATGAGTGTGAATGAGGGTGTGGCAATGAGCTGTGAATGTGAACCATTTATAGCCACTTGGCAGATATTCTGCTTCCAAATCTAGGCCACCGATTTCACCTAGCAACCACATGGCGTCCACAGCTCGTCATCATAAATGGCCAAAATCGTGACCTGGCCTTTACCTATATGTATCACACTTAAAAGAGAGTAATAGTAATATTATTATTATTATATTGGTTAATAAATTAAATAATAATTTTTGGAACTTCCTCGGCATCCTTAAGGCTCCGCCCTGGAACGCATCGATTTTAGGGCCATCGTCCATCGTGAGAAACGGACCATCATGAGCAAAATCCAAATTCGGATAGGGAAGTTTAGCACCAATCTGCATCGTCAGTTCTTATAGGTTTCGTTCTTGCATGCGTGGTGACAAAAGGTCATGTAGTGTGTCCGCAAACCCATCAACCGCCTTAGTGAGGCTCTTCAAGCGATGCGGACGCAAAAGAGTGAGATCAACATGCCTCATCATATTCAGCAGCAATGAATTATTTTCCAATCAAATTTTCCCCTCGCATCCCGTAGCCATAATGGCAATATCACGCAAGACATCACGACGCTCCGAGATGACTGGCCCTGGCTCTTCGGCATGCGCCCAGACTCGTATTCGGGAGTGATGAAAGTAGTCATAAAGAGCAGCTCGGAGAGTTCTCAAATGACGAGCCTGCAAGTGTGGAACGGCTTGAGGAACACAGCGTAGAAGAGTTTGCTTGCCTCACTCCATGGAATGGAGGTGATGGCCCTGTTGAGAAGGAACAAGGAGACCCCAAGGTCGGAAATGTTTTGGGCACCATTGCCATGAGCTTTGGGAGGAGAAGGAAGTTTGCTGCGCTGTAGATGTCCACAGCGATGGTGATGGTTGTGTCGTTGATCGATTCGGTGTAAATGAATCCGAGGACGATGGTGAGCGCTGCAGATTTGATGTCGTGGAGGACAATTCGCTGGGTGATGCTATCTTGCATGTTTCTGTAGAGCATTGCCTTAAAAACGAGACACCTTGGGGACTGTATAACATTAGAGAATACAATAGAGCGATAAAACTGTGAACGCAATCAAGAAATGTTCGAACACATCTGGCGGCCAAGTATGGCAAGTGCCAAGTTCGACACCATCAACGCAGATAATGATTATGTCATGATACATATGTTGTATTATTCCATATCTCGCCGATGTCGTCCTTGAGGCTAAGTTTGATTAAGGAAGATTATATCGTGGTGTAGTGATGTTCTGTCATTAATATAGAGGCAGTCTGTAACCTGAAAAAGTCGGATCTATCTCGACGCTTTTGCTAGTAAGCTTCTTAAGTAAAACCTCGTATTGCAACCTGGCGAGCCTGAAAAATGTTCTGCTAGCATGTTCCTTGCTTGAATGCACATAAATCCAATAGTTCAAATTCGAGGTCTTTATTATCGTTGGCTTGTTTCTGCCTCTCTGACTATGGAATATATAAGGGTTGCCGCATAAGAGGTATAGAGGAAGATTTTACGCAGAGAACTGTTAAACTTGCAGTGAATTTATTGTTGGCTTTCGTCCGCTGCATAAGCATCATTGTGAGGGTCAAATAAAATTAAAACATTAGTGTCCTTTTCTTTACAAATCTTTGGTGCCAATATAATACAATGACAATACTCACCCAAAACTAGTTGTTTCTCAAGTTTTTTCTCGATCAAATGCAAAATTTTCATATTATCCTCATCTCCGGACATGCTGACCAGAATAAAAATATTATAGGCCAGCGCAGCCATCTGCCCAAAGTTATCCCATGATTTTTCTTTCATATTATTGAAATAATCTAAATTATGATATAGTGATGCAGTAGTGACTATGTTTGAGAAGGAATAAATGTGAATATATAGTGATAATGTATATATATATATATAAGTAGCATGCACACAAGAAGACACTTGCTCCACTCTTTGCATAATGCTTTGCTAGCCAATGTCTTGCATTTTGGCAATATATGCTGTAAGAGATGGAAACGCCTTCGAGGAGATATCCTTCTGGTATAGTCTAGGTCATTTGGGTGACCCGATTTCCGACAAAAAGACCTTACAAGAACATCAATTTTTGAAGGGTCTCGAACTTGCAGCTTCTGTAGAATCTTCACACAGGCAATGCCTCCCACTTTGTAGAGCTGTTTGATAATAAGATAAAAGATAAATTTAAGTAATATGAAACTATGTATCATTTGTAACACAAAGATATAAGGAATTAAACATACCATTTTTTTTAACAAGATTGCATCATACTTGTCATCTGTGTTCTCAATATCATTTTTATAAACTATATTATGGCATTAAGTTTATCAGTACAAAAGAGAGAAGCCCAATTTTTTTTTTTTTTCATTTTTTTTTTTTTATCATAGTATTTACTTACCTTTGTATAATTCATTTGCAATACATTCAGCCCCTGCTTTAATCCGTTCCACAAGATATCGTCCATTCCGGCTTCTAACATTGCCATTTCTGTCTTCCTCAATGAAGTCACCACCTACTGATACGCCCCACTTGGCGATGTTGTAATCGAGCCACAGCATTGCAATCAAATAGGTTGTGGTAATAGTGTTTGAGTGCGCATATGTGTGGCGAAGTGTTGTACGTATATCAATAATATGGTGGTCATCTGCAAAATATTCAATAATTAATATGACAGAAATGGCAATAAACTCAATGAGAGAAAACAATGATACTAACATGTCCGGGCTTTCAATTTTAGCCTTAGGCTACTGCTGTAGGGCCTGTTGAAGACAGCTTTGAAAATTCGGTTGCTGGTACACAAATCCCAGCAAAAGGCTTCATCGGCAATGGTGCTGTTGTTCTCAGCTACCATTTTGACAAAATCACAGTAGCCACTGCTTCGAGAAACGGCGTACTGAATGACCAAACCCACGGAGTCCCTAACAACTTCCTTTGACATCTTGATCAGGGTGTTGACATAGATATCTTGAGGATGCTCTGGTTTTGGCTTCGCGAACTTTTGAACTGGATAGTGGGGGGTGCTTGGGTCGACTGTGAGTGGTTGTGGGGGTTTCACTGGGAGGGTCTTGGTTTTTATTAGGCATTGGGCAGTGATGGCTTGTGGGGGGGTCCTGGATGACTCAACCAACTGCCAGACAAATGACCATTACAGGCCTGTACGTGTTGCCTATGCATGTACATATATTATCTAGAGTATACAAATGGTCATTACAGTCCTGCAGCTGTTGCCTATGCATGTATATTATCTAGAGTATATATAGTCCTGTAGCTGTTGCATATGCATGTATATTATCTAGAGTATATAAATGCATGTATATTATCTAAATTATAAAGGGGGGTGTCAAAAAGGCGTTGGCGTGCGAATCGGTACGTCATTATTGTGACTATTTCCCCGGTCTTCCGCATTTTCCTTTGCACCCTGCCACGAGTTGTGGTGACATCCTTTCACCGGGCCTTCGGGTGGCTCCGAAGAGAAATAACAGGCACGCCAACCCAAGGTATGGGGCTTGGTCGGTCTGTTGTGCCCGACGTAAAACGGCACACGGCACACAAACATTCTGGTTTCCTTTGTAATTTGCTTTTGTATCCACGTCATCTGCAACAGGTTCTGACTTCTCCCACCAGCCCGTGAGTTCCACCGGTCTTGGTAGCTTTAAAGCCAACTGATGAGCCCCTTGAGCAAGGGCGAAACCGGTCTATTTTACCAGGTCATCTCAATTTGGTGGCGTTTATATATATTTTATGTATTTATTTATTTATAAATAATAAATCGGACGCGTCAAACACGTGTGTTGTTCGAGGACCGTTATTGTCAAAGTGCCATTCGTGATCTTCCATTGGGTGTACACTACTCAGCCTCTTCAATACGGGCGGTCTCTGTAATACGGCGGTGCTGGCTTTCGTTATTCTTGCTTCTCTCAGGCGGTCTTTCTCCGTCGTTATCAGGGTCGTTATCAGGGAACGTTTGTCAGCAGCCATTGCGTTTTCGTAATGCGCTTACCGGTTGCTATTGCCATCGACTTATCCTAGGCTGATTGTTGCTGTCGTGCAAGTGGTATTCTATCAACACTAGTCTTACTGAAGAGGGTGCGTTGGTTTGCGGGTCGTGTGGGTTGCAGACCGGGGTTGGTGTGAATGTGGGTTTGTGGCTCGCGTGGGTTTGTGGCTCGCGTGGGTTTGTGATGCGGGTTTGTGGCTTGCGTGGATATGGAACAGAGGTTTAACGGGTTCGATATTCACCTCCTGCTCCTCCTTCCTCCTCCCCGGATATACATGCAGATCGAGGAGACTCTCGCACCATATGGTGAAGACGCTTCCCACAATGCCATGCTTCCAGGCCTTCTGACCAAATACGTCCCAGAAATGGTGCTTATTGCCGAAATCGTCATTATCCCGCAGCTCAGAACCGCGAAGTCTACCTTGACCTCTATGCCTATAAGGCTCTTCTAGACAACATGCTATATCATGGCCCGAACACTGCATGCCACGTTGCAGGTCGAGAGCTCGAGCACACTTAGGTTCATCTCTGTTTTTGTGCGATTAGTAGGTGGTTTTAGATTGTGAACCTCTATACTGTATACATTTAGAATTTACTTCCCATTATTCTACCAGGATATCCCGACAGCCCAATTCACGGGCAACCAGCTCCACTCCCTCAGTGGCACCGTCTCCTGTATCGAGCCACCTCGATATTCTTTGGCAGTATCTTATGTGGAGGTACCGTGCCATCCAGCCTGAGGAGCCGGGCCACGACGTCTCCACTGAGGCCGTCGAGGAGCTTAAGGATCACCGTGACTAGGCCCTCGACAATTTCACCGAATTGGCTGTCGGAAACGGGTCCGGATCGTGGAGGCGGTGAAGAGGATGATGGTCCGGTCGGTCGACAACCTCATCAAGCAGCTCGTCGAAGTTGTACGCTTGGGATTCGAAGGTTCTGAGGCCGAGCAGGCAGCCATTTGTAGGGTTTAAATGAAGCTATTGTTCTTCGGTCAGTTAAAGGTGTTTATTTAGGGAGAAATAAAATACCCGGTTTTGGTTCTCAACCCCAATCCTCTTCTTCTGTCCAGTTCTTCAAGCTCTACATGGACGGCCATCACACTTCGGTGGACCCAACGCTCAAATCTGGTAACAGCGCCGGCTTTGGTACGATTGCCTCGCAGGTCTCCATCGTGGACATGTACCGTGACAAAATCACGTATGACGTGTCTAAGGCCACCGGCTACCAACTCATCAGCTGCCGTAATGCCAGGGCCATGGTCGTCCGCTTTTTCAAGATCCTCTCAGCCATCTTGCAGGCTATGCCCACGGGGCAGAGGATGATGATGAGCAACGGTTTGTCGATAACTGCCGCACGTTCAGGAACAAACGGCTTGTATTCGGTGCGGACGACCAGTTCGAATTGCTAAGTAAGTAAGTAAGTGGAGGAAGCAGATGCATCATGCAGATCCGGGTGCGGGGGGGGGGGGTTGGGGCTGATGAGGTGCAGGGAGGGTCGAAGTGATCCACCCCGACAGAGGAGGAGGAGGAGGACACCCGATCGTAGAAGGAGAAGGAGGCTGGATCGGGGAATGAGTGGCAGTAGAGTTGGAGAGGAGCAGAAAGGAACTGGGTCGCAGTCGCCGAATTCAGTTTCTGCAACGCATCACCTCGGTATACCGAGAAGCGCAAGCTGCTAGACTTGGAGGCTACCTGTGATGATAACGAAGAGGGGGAGGGGACACCGGACGCGGAGTCACCGGATGTGATGAGGGTGGGTCGGATCCATGACTGAGAGGAAAAAAGAGAATAAAAAAGCATAAAGGAAATGAGGAAGGATAAGGAGAGAGTGACGGGAAGAGGAATATGTAATGATAATGTTGGCGGCGGGTTTAAAACGAGGATACGTTTAGGGTTCGGAGAAATTAACGAAAATGAAACACATCAAACGTCCCCCACGCCCCTTATTCAACTTCACACAGCAACCGCAATCCACCCTGATCATTGTCGAGGACAAGGAGCAGCCACCCTCGCCCGAGTAGTTCGAGGCCGGATGTGTGCATCTGTTCGTCGGAGCACCCTTAGAGGCCAAGGCAAGGGAGCGGGAAAGGCCAGCAAGTTTTCGAAGTAGAATCGTGCATAGGATGTTGAGATGAAACTTTAGAGGAGCGTATTGGGGGTTTTTTTTTTTTTTTTTGTAACACATCTAGTTGGTCTTCTAAACAAGAAAACGAAACCCTTCACAAATCTTGTTTCGACATCTTCGCCCTCGACTGTTTCGCCGACTGACTTCGTATTGGATCAGGTGATCTGCCCCATCCGCGAGCCATGCTCACGGACCCTCTGTGTCTTGCTCCAGTACATGACGTCGATCTAGTCGAGCAGTATACTGTCACGATCTCCTGATCAAGGGCACCGTCGGCACCAGTACTCTGCCTGCACGACCATGATGTCCGCGCCATCAGTGCATTTTCTATCACAACTGAACAATAAAGTCCAATGTGATTTACTTGAATTTCTTAACTAAAATTGATAACAGTTAAAGTAAGCCTGTAGATGCTTAGCTGCCTCATGACTGTGTGGGGATCTCAAAGAGGGGGGTTTCGAATTGTTGATTGTACAAGTAGGGTGAGGAATCTGATCTATGAGATGTATACATTGATTTATCACGTGGTCTGACAATTTGTAATGAAACAAGGTATATACGTGTGATCTCTAGCCTTAGACTCCTTTTTTTTTTTTTTTTTTTTTTTTGGTATCCGAAACAAAAACTGACACCAGAATCACATGGCCAAGACAAAGTCAATGGCTGCAACATTACAGGCACGTCCTTTACCACAAGACGCTGGAAATAAGGAGACGGAAACATCTTGCGAACTCCACTCGTATAAAAGACGACCCAATGCACACTCCTCTGAATCCTCATCAAACAACACTAGCCTCCAAAGCCCCCAACCAACTTACCAAACACAACACAACAGAAAATGACTAAGCTTATCCTCACCATTCTGGTCGCCGGGGCCGCTATTCAGGCCGCCTCCGCCGCTCCTAAACCCCATCGCGAGCTCAGCAGGCGCTCGGACAGCGAGGCCTATTACCCCTCGGAATACCAGTACCCAGCGAAGGAGTACAAGGTATTGTAAATTTGGTTCTTTGCTTGGGATCTAGGAAGACATTTCCTGAATGGCAAATGAAATTTGGATGACCCTCCAGGACTATTACAAGAAGGACGACGATTACTACAAGAAGGACGACTACAAGAAGGACGACTATTACAAGGATGATTACAAGAAAAACGACAACAAGGTGGACGATTACTACAAGCATGACTACTACAAGGTGGACGATTACTACAAGCACGACTACTACAAGGTGGACGATTACTACAAGGTGGACGATTACTACAAGCACGACTACTACAAGGTAGACGACTACTACAAGGTGGACGATTACTACAAGCACGACTACTACAAGGTAGACGACTACTACAAGGTGGACGATTACTACAAGCACGACTACTACAAGGTGGACGATTACTACAAGAAGCATGATTACTACAAGGTAGACGATTACTACAAGCACGACTACTACAAGAAGCACGATTACTACAAGCTGGACGATTATTACAAGCATGATTATTACAAGAAACATGATTACAACAAGAAGCACGATTACTACCCTCATTACAGCCCGGTGTATTATTACGGCAAAGGGTGCTAACTCGCATAATGCGGTGTTGGAATATTCATACCCGAGCTGAAATTGTGTCGAAAAACGTAATATTGTATCTGGATTGAATAAAAATAAATCTACAGCTTTTGCATCAATCACAAGCCATCTTAATCTACTCGGGGGGACGAAAACAAACATGAGAGAGCAAAAAGACATGACCATTAGCTGGATACTAGACCATTTCGTCAGCGTCATATCTGAAAATCATAGAAATGGAAGCATGCTTGAGGATCGGCTTTACACACATTGCTTCTGTGCACTATTGTAGTGGAAAAATGCCGCGCGAACGAACGCAAATAGTGCTACATGTCGGGATACCACGCAAAGCATACCTCTGTTCCAGCCACATCACCGCAAAGGCCTTTATCTCGACACACTCTGGTAAAACCCCTATATTTTCCACATATTAGCACCCGTTGAAACCACTCTCTCTTTTTTTTTTTT
>RBNI01004212.1:0-14464 GCA_003990745.1 Jimgerdemannia flammicorona | reverse complement strand
TTTTTTTTATAGTCACTTGGACTCTATCCTTTATTAGTACCAGTCTATGAATAAGTATACATCATCACCACCCACTACCCAATCCCCATAGGGGGGCCCCTCCCTACCTCCTCACGAATAAAAATCACCCTTTCACCCACTACTCCAACTCTCCCTCTACTCTGCCCACAAATTTTCTCCACTAAGCAGCGCCTCCGACCACCCTGCAGCCCCCAACCAAGCCACCAGCCTGTTAAGGTGTCTTCCATAAGCCTATGCCACCACAGCAACTGGTCCTCCAAGCCCTATCTCCTCCCATCCTCAAAAACAAATAGCCAATGACTGGTCAGCCCCACCCAAATAGCCAAAGCCCAACCCAAGGTAAGCCACTCCTTCCCTATCTCCCCTACCAATCTATCCCTCAAGTCCTCCCACCTCCCCCTTACTTCATCTCTCCTATGCCGTACCCCCAAATATTCCCCAATTGTCCGCCAGAAATCCCCCAACACTTCACACTCTCCTAGCCAATGTTCAGGCATCTGTACATAACCCCCCTCCTGCCCTACATTATGGCACTCCTCACAGTTGAAGCAACCCCCTATGACCAGGTGCCCCAAGTGAAAGTTGAGCATAACATTCCTTCACAGTATGCGCCACCAGACCACCCAGTACTTCGGCAGCATCCACTTTCTCACTATAGCACTCCAGGTCCAAACACTATACCAGTCCCACTCTTCGCCAATTCCAACTCCTTGCCAACCGCTAGGCCACAGATCCTGGCCTGGTCCCCTTTGGCATTCTATTCCATCCTCAATGTCGAACTCAATTAAAGGAGTGCCACCCATCAGTATACAATCCCATCTCCACATTGCCAGGTCCCAGTCCTCCTCTCCTTCATTCCCCTGCCAATGAATACCAATGCGGTGTACCCCTTCTGCAATCCCCCACCAAAATCCTTTGTAATACAGTTGTGCAGTGTTCTAAAGTCCAACTAATGAGATGAGATCGCCAGTTAAGCCCCTTGGCAATGACCATCTCTCCCAGATCTTCTGTAGCAGAGGAACCCAACTACCTCCTCTCAATTCCACTGCCCTCTTTAGCCACCATGCTCTCAAGCAGTGTAACTGTTTTGGAAAGTCAACCAGCCCAAGACCACCTCTTGCCACTGGAAGGGACAAGGTCTCCCAACCAATCTGACTCCACCTGCCAGCCCAAATCCATCCCTTTGCTGACTTCATCAGTCTCTTCACCACCCAGGCTGGGAAGTCCAAATGATACACCAGGTACCACAACTTCGGCAGCCAGTAGACATTCAAAATTGATACCCACCCTGCCAGAGAAAATTGTCTTCCCCCCCAACTCTGCAGGGCCTCCTCCCAGATTTCAATCCTCTGTTCCCACCAAAGCCTGGGCAGAACTGATCCATAAACTGACAAATAGATGCCTAAGTACCACACCACTTCGCCGGCAGGGACGATTGTTCCTATAACCTCCCCTCCCACCAGGCCATTACCTAGCACCATTGTTTCACACTTATACCAATTCAGCTTAGCTCCAGAGTTCTCCTCATACCATTCTACAGTCTTCTTGAGCTCTTCAACATCCGCAATCGAACCTAAACCCACCACCATGTCATCCGCAAAGGCCCCAACTTTCCATCCAATGCCAAAGACAGAGAGCCCCACTATCCTCCTCTGAATTCTGTCCATAAGAGGTTCCAGGGAAAGAGCATACAAAATGGGGGACAGTGGGTCCCCCTGGGGCACCCCCCTACCCAAGGGGAATACTACCCCTCTATGTCCATTACATATAAGTGCAGCCCTACTCCCTTCTAGTAGGCTGACCATTGCTGACCGGAATTGGGGTGGAACCCCCATTCTATCCAAAACTTTCGCCAGCCAGACTCTTCGCACCCGGTCATATGCCTTCTCCTGATCCAAGAAGACTAGATGCCCATCCAGTCCACAGGCCCTTGCCTCTTTGATAACTCCATGTACCCAGGCAGTGCCATCCCTGATGAGCCAACCATCCACAAATCCCCTCTGCTCAACATCCATAACTTGTTGGGCCACCTTCTGTAGTCTCGCCACCACCACCTTAGTCACCAACTTTCTGTCCATATCAAGCAACATTATCAGCTGCCAGTTCTTCCAATCCTCCCACCTTCCTTTGTTTTTATAAAGCAGTATCACCAGCCCAAGGTCCTGCTCCCCCACCCACCTCTCTGTCTGTAGAATAAGGTCACACAATTCTGTCATCTCTCCCATCACCCCTGGGACTCCAACTATTTGCTTCCAAAAGTCCCAGGGCAGACCATCCTCCCCAGGTGCCGTACCTGGCATTGTTGCAGCAAGAACCTGGTAGATCTCAACCTCCTGTACAGGCACTACCAGGTCACCTAGCCCCTCGACTTATGGTGGGTGCCAATCCTCTAATGTTTGTTCAATGGTAGCGGCATCTGCCCCACCCTCCTCCTCACTCCACAATCCACTCCATCTCTCCTTCAGCAATCCAAGAATGTCCTGTACACTATGCACCAGTCTACCATCTGAGTCCAACATCCCTTCCCACCATTGCTGTACCCGCCTTGCTCTAAGGGCCCTTGTAAGAAACTTGGAAGGCCTCTCTCCTTCCTCCAAATCCTGCCAGCAGAGCCATGCTGCCAAGCTCTGTACCCTCACCTCTTCCTTCTCCCGCAGCACCTGTTGTAGTTCCCCAACCTCTATTTTCACTCTCATTAATCTCCAATCTTCTTCGCCCTCCAACATCGTCATCCTTGCCTACTCCTCTAGGAGCCTAGTCAATCTAGTAGAAGCCCAACGCACTCTATGCCTTCTCTGCTTCCCTGCCTCCTTGCCAGCCTCACTCCAGTAAATCTTGGCCATCTCCTTCATCCTCATCCACTGAACCCCAACTGAGGCACCCTCCTGCCACCAGTTCTCCACCCTCAGCTGAATGTCCTTAGCCCACTCATCCCACTGAGTCTTGTCATCTAACAAAGAGGAATTGAGGCGCCAATGTCCAGGCCCATCCCCACTTCCCCCAAAGCACCCCTGTCCCAAAAGCCTCCAGTGATCTGACCATGGGCACCATTCCACCTCCAGTGACTTCCAAACATCTAGGCCCCAGCAGCTGGCCGTCAAAATCCAGTCAATTCTTGTCCCCAGACCCCCTGCCCAATGTGTATAAACCCTCCTATTCCTCCAGCATTCCCTACCAGCATCTACCAGCGCACTTAGTCTTTCTACTTCCTTCCATACCACCAGTCCTCCACTCCTGCTCTCAGCACTCTGTCCTCCATCTGTTCTATCCAATAGTATATCCCAAACCATATTGAAATCTCCCCCAAGCATATCCACTCCAGCCTCCGCAAGTATCCCACTCTCCTGTAGGCCTTTCATCCAATCTACTCTCTCACTCCGCACTGCAGGGCAGTAGCAGGAGCTGACTGTAACTGGCTCCCAGCCTGCCCGAATCCACTCACCCCAGACCAGCCTCTCCCCCCAGCTCCTCACCTCCTGTATCTCCCCTCTGCCTTTCTGAACCAAAATCCCAACCTTGCCTTTCCAAATCACCACACCTCCCCATTCCTTTGTCCATTCCATCCTATCAGAATCATCTTCACACCGGACATCCTGCAAGAGGAAGAGATCAGCCTCCAATCCCTTCATCCAAGTAAAAATATTTCTGTATCGAGTAGTGCCCCGTAACCCATTTATGTTTAAAGAAAAAATATTGGTTGTACTATTCATAATCGAAGATGTTATGCTGTTAACCAATCTCTACTGCTCTATACTCATCTCCTCCTGTGCCATGTCCAGATTATGTTCCGCAGCCACCTCCTCCTCTTCCGCCCTCTGAGCCTCCAATCCAGCCAGCAGTTCATTCATCTCTCCATCTGCTTTCTCCTCGAACTCCTCTTGGTATTCAATGCATGCCTCCTGCCAGAGCTGCAGCCTATGCCGCTTGTTCCAGCAGTATTCAGCTCTCTCTCCAGCAATGACCACCATCTCTGCCTCCCTCTCCTTATCCACCTCATATCCTTCCTCCTCCAGGTACACCGCAAGAATTTCTGCCTTCAATGCCTTCATTACTCCATCCCCCTGCATTATCCCTGTCCAATAATCATCACTCATCACTCACAAGTCCACCTCCCCCAACTCTTCCGCCACCAGGTTGTTCATCATCCAGCACATCCACAGTAAGTTCCCCACTGCTTTCCCCCCCGGAGTTGCTGGCCTTCCTCCATCCAACATTGTGGTGTCAGCTCCAGTACTTACAGACTCATCCCACACCTCTGGGACATCCACCAGTTCCTCCTCGCCTGCCTCCACCATCTGTCCCCCATATGCCACCTCTGGAACTCCGAATTGCACCCTCTGGGCCCCTCACATTGGCACATCTTCTACCACCCTATTTCGGGAAGTTGGGCCGCATCTGATAAGAGGGGTAGGGGAAGGGGAGCCCTCCCAGTCCTCCTTCCACACCTCCAGCATACCATTAGCATATGGGTCCTTACTGCACTTCGCCGTATCCTCCCCTGCCTTCATCTTGTCCTTCCCCTTCCCCTTGCCAGCCCAGACACTCGCTTCGGCTCCCCCTGTGCCTTTCACCTTGCTTGCATCCCCCAGTGGCCTGTCATCCATCTTGGCCAGCAGCTCCTTCTGTCTCTTATGCCCCTGAGCCCTTTCCTACTGCTCCTTGGTCACTCGAATCCTCTTTCCATCTATCACCTCCAAATGCGTCGCCTCCACAAAAGCCTTCCAAGCCTTCGCTTGCCTCTCTACAGCACCACCCAGCTCTTCTAGTACTTCCAATAAATCCTCCTCCTCCTCCTCACTACCCTTCACCCTTGTCACCTTACACAGGATCGCTCCCCAGACCATCGCCGAAGGCCAGTCTCTTGCCTTCCCAGAAGCTTCCTTCCCAGCCAGCTGAATCCTCACATCCATATTACCAGTCCTAAGCAAGGTCCCTTCCCAGATCCTGAATCTGATATCCACCACCTCTCCATACTCTACCATGAAATCCTCAACTCTCTTTCTCATCTCCATCACCAACACCATCGACACTCCTTTTACCAGCAGTTGGACCACCCTGGGATCCCACTTCAGGCAATGCATCATTGGAACACACATCTCCCCAACCACTAATCCAACCTTCAGTGCCTCCTCCAGTGGTGCCACCTCCTCAAAACCCACCTCTACTCCCTCCAGTCCCTTCAAAAACTTCACAGACACTGCTCCTGCTACCTGCTTAGCGATGAGCCCCAGCACCATTTTCACTGTCACTGCCAAGCCCCGGAAATACATTATGACTACAAATTCCGAGATCGACTTCTTGAGTAACAGTGCCACCACCAGTCCCATTATACCATCTGCCAGGTCCCCAGGCCTTATGCCTTTCCCACTGCTCAGCTCACCATCAGCAGTCCCATCTAGATTTTTTTCCAGATCGCCCATCACACCTCTATCAGCAGTCCTCACCTCAGCTGCTATCCCCCCAGCTCTACCCCTATGGCCCTCCATAGAGGCACCCCCATGAGATTACTGCCTAGAAGCCCTCACCGGCACCTTTCCCCCCCTCAGCCAGCTCTCCAGTCTGGCTCCCTGCTGTCCCCCCTTCACCTTCTCCGCAAAGCTCACCCTGCCAGACCCTTGACCTCTAGCTCTGCCCCCTCCTCTACCACATTCTTCTGCCAGCAGGCCCCTCATGCTTCCCCCCAAGCCAGGGCCTCTCCCCACTTGCTGCCATTTGAATGCTCCAGGGCCACCCTGCCCAGTATGCACCTCAGGATGCTCATTGGTTGCCATGAAACTAGTAGCTTGTCTTCAGAAACTGTGTCGAAAGTGTTGCCAAAAGATTGTATAACCTGAATATTACTGGAGAAAGCGTATTTGTAAATATTCTTTATTTAATAGATAGATAATAAATTGAGATATATATTTAAAACTTATTATAGTTATTTTTTTAATATTTCTTTATAATCTTATATAATTTATTTTTTAAAATCTTATCTATTTTATCTTTTAAAAAAATAATAAAAAAACTTTTTTAAATATATAAATATATATAATATATTATTAATATACTGAATTCAATTATTAAAATAATGATATTTTGTTTAAAGAAGGCTATTTAAGTATACTTTCTACTTATAATAAATTATAATTTATTTATTAAATAGATTAGTTATAGTTTGAGATAATATAAATTATTATAGTATTAAATATATATATATTAATAAGATCAAGTTTCTGCAGATTTTTATTAAAAAGAAATCTAGAATATAGGTCAAAACTCTTCTCTATCTCTCTCCTTCTAAGTACTACTCTCTTATTGTTCTTAAGTTACATATAAAGAGAACTAATAGTTCTATTATCTCAGCTATATAAGAGTAGTATTGTATACCCCTATTCTAATGATATATAAATCAGACTTATCTGTTCACTAGAGCTAGATCATCAGAACTAATACTTATAAGAGTATATCTATATTTCAGATTCAGTAATATTAAAACTAAATAATATAACTTCTCTGATCCTAAATAAAAGTCAGAGATAAAAAAAAACCCCTCTAATAAATTAACAAGAAGCAGAATATATTTATAATAGATAAGTAAAGAACTTATATATAAGACCTTCTCAAAAGAACTAATATATATATAAGTTAAGACTTGAAAAGACCTCACTTCCACTCTCTAAGTCTACAGACCTCAATCATATTACTATGTTAGCTCTCAGTTTTAATTAAGTATTGTCAAATGAGGAATATGAGGATTACTTATTAGAGTAATCATTACATAGTTCTGGAAGGGTTTTCTAGAAGTTCTGGATATTCTGGAAGACTATTTTCTTAAGGTTAAGATCAATTTTATATATAGCACATCCTTTATACTTATTGATTTTAAGATCAGATTAATGTCTCAACCAAAGTCCTTATTTAGACTAGTTCTGGATATTCAGAATTTTTTATATTTCAGAAAGTTTAAGAAACTAAGGTCAGCTTAGTTGAATTGGTATATTGCTGCAAATAATACAATTAGGAAATTTTGTAATGTGGTTAGGAGTGGGACCTAATAGAGTATAGATTTACTTAAGAGTAATTTATGGATTATTAAATAGGTTTATTCACTATTCATAATATTGCTATACTAAAAGTAGTTGTGTGAAGAGATATTGTGGAAAAGTGTTTAGAAGTTGTATTCAAATTGTTCTTATCTATTTAAGTCTGAGATTCTGAGATCTAGAAGAGGAGGTATTTATACTAGTGAGAGGCTATCTGGACTATGCTAAATATAGATATATATAGTACTTAGTATCTTGTTGAGTCAGAATATAGTCACATAGTATAAGTATAATCTGACATATCAAGAGATCATCTGACTACTGAGTTAGTTCACAGTTATATTATACAAGACTAATCTAACTATACTAATAACTGTTAGGCTATCTATAGATTTAGATATTGTCTGGGTAGTTTTTAATGATATCACTATTGATGACATTATCTCTGATGAAGTAGTCATCTAGAAACATCTCTTTCCAGTACCATTCAGGTTATACAACCTTTGGAGAGCACTTACAACATTGTTTTTGGAGAAAAGAGACTAACAACATGGCGACCGACAGGCAACCTGAGGTGCGTACTGGGCAGGGTGGCCCTAGTGCTTTCAACTGGCAACAGGTGGGGAGGGGTCCGGGCCTGAGGGGGGGTATGAGGGGGCTGCTGACAGGTGGACATGGAAGGGGTGGAGGAGGTGGCGGAGGTTCTGGATCTGGGAGGGCGAGCTTCATGGAGACAGTAAAGGAGAGACAGCAGGCATCAGGGCTGGAGGGCTGGCTAAGGAAGGGCAAGGAGAATGAGAAGGGGATGGTGCAGAGGGGAGCAGCCCTTGGAAGGGGGGGCAGTGGAGCTGGGGGAGTAGTGGCTGGGGGGAGTGTGACTGCTGATGGCGACAGGACTGTCAATCTGGAAAAAAATCTAGATGTGATGGCTGATGGTGAGGCTGAGCAGCTGAGGCTTAGAAGACAAGGGGACTTGGCGGATGGTGTAATGGGTCTGGTGGTGGCCCCATTGCTCAAAAAATCGATTTCAGCATCCGTGGTTACACTGTGCTTCCAGGGCCTAGTGGTGACGGCAAAAATGGTGCTGGGGCTCATTGCTAAGCAGGTGGTCGGAGCTGCGTCAGTGAAGTTTTTGAAGGGACTGGAGGGAGTGGAGGTGGGTTTTGAGGAGGCAGCGCCGTTGGAGGAGGCCCTGAAGGTTGGATTGGTGGTTGGGGAGGTGTGTGTTCTGATGGCACATTGTCTGAAGTGAGATCCCAGGGTGGTCCAACTGCTGGTGAAAGGAGTGCCGACGGTGATGGCGATGGAGACGAGAAAGAGGGTTGAGGATTTCATAGCAGAATATGGAGAGGTAGTGGATATCAGATTCCGGGTCTGGGAAGGGACCTCGCTCAGGACTGGTGACATGGATGTGAGGATTCGGCTGGCTGGGAAGGAAGCTACTGGGAAGGCGAGAGATTGGCCTTCGGCAATGATCTGGAGAGTGATTTTGTGTAAGGTAACGAGGGTGAAGGGGAGTGAGAAGGAGGAGGAGGATTTATTGAAAGTACTGGAAGAGTTGGATGGTGCTGTAGAGAGGTGAGCAAAGGCTTGGGCGGCTTTTGTGGAGTTGACGCACTTAGAAGTGGGATGGAAAGTGGATTCGAGTGACCAAGGAGCAGTGGGAAAGGGCTTAGAGGCATAAGAGACAGAAAGAGCTGCTGGCCAAGCTGGATAATAGACCGCTGGGAAATGCGAGCAAGGTGAAGGGCACCAGGAGTGCCAAAGCGAGTGTCTGGGCTGGTGAGGGGGAGGGGAAGGACAACAAGGAGGCAGGGATGGACATGGAGAAGGCTAGTAAGGATCTATTTGCTGATGGCATACTCGAGGTTTGGGAGGAGGACTGGGAGGGCTCCCCTACCCCTACCCCTCTTATCAGGTGTGGCCCAGCTTCTCGAAACAGGGTGGAAGAAGATGTACCAATGCGAGGGGCCCAGAGGGTACAATTCAGAGTTCTGGAGGTAGTATATGGAAGACAGGGGGTGGCAGCTGGTGAGGAGGAACTGGTGGATGTTCCGGAGGTATGGGATGAGTCTGCGAGTGCTGGAGCTGACACCACGATGTTGGAGAGAGGGAGGCTGGCGACTCCAGGGGGGAAGGAGGTAGGGAACTTACTTTGGATGTGTTGGATGATGAATAACTTGGCGGCGGAAGAGTTGGGGGAGGTGGACTTGCGAGTGATGAGTGATGAGCATTGGGCAGGGATACTGCAGGGAGATGGAGTAAGGAAGGCATTGAAGGCGGAAATTCTGGTGGTATACCTAGAGAAGGAGGGGTATGAGGTGGATAAGGAGAGGGAGGCAGCATTGGCAGTTGTCACTGGAGAGAGAGCAGAATACTGTTGGAACAAGCATCATGGTCTGCAGCTCTGGCAGGAGGCATGCATCGAATACTGAGAGGAGTTTGAGGAGAAGGCAGATGGAGAGATGACTGAACTGCTGGCTGGATTGGAGGCTCAGAGGACCAAAGAGGAGGAGGTGGCTGTGAAACACAATCTGGACATGGCACAGGAGGAGATGAACATGGGGCAGTAGAGATCGATTGACATCATAACATCTTTCATTATGAACAGTACAACCAACATTTTTTCTCTAAATGTGAATAGGTTACGGGGTGCCGCTTGACATAGAAACATTTTTACTTGGATGAAGGGATTGGAGGCTGATCTCTTCCTATTGCAGGATGTTCGGTGTGAGGATGATTCTGATAGGATGGAGTGGACGAAGGAATGGGGAGGTGTGGCGATCTGGAAAGGCAAGGTTGGGATTTTGGTTGGAAAGGCAGAGGGGAGATACAGGATGTGAGGAGTTGGGGGGAGAGACTGGTCTGGGGTGAGTGGATTCATGTAGGCTGAGAGCCAGTTACAGTTGGCTCCTACTACTGTCCTGTGGTATGGAGCGAGTGGATAGATTGGGTAAAAGGTCTGCAGGAGAGTGGGAGCCTTGTAGAGACTGGGGTGGATATGCTTGGGGGAGATTTAAATATGGTACGGGACATACTATTGGATAGAACGGATGGAGGATAAGGTACTGAGAGCAGGAGCGGGGGACTGGCAGTATGGGAGGAGGTCAAAAGGCTAAGTGCACTAATAGATACTGGTTGGGAGTACTGGGGGAATAGGAGGGTATATACACATTGGGCAGGGGGTCTGGGGACGAGGATTGACTGGATTTTGATGGCCAGCTGCTGGGGCCTAGATGTTTGGAAGTCACTGGAGGTAGAATGGTATCTATGGTCAGATCACTGAGGGCTTTTGGGGCAGGGGTGCTTTGGGGGAAGTGGGGATGGGCCTGGACATTGGCGCCTCAATTCCTCTTTATTAGATGACAAGACCCAGTGGGATGGGTGGGCTAAGGACATTCAGCTGAGGGTGGAGAAATGGCAGTGGGAGGGTGCCCTAGTTGGGGTTCAGTGGTTGAGGATGAAGGAGATGGCCAAGATTTACTGGAGTGAGGCTAGCAAGGAGGCAGGGAAGCAGAGGAGGTGTCGAGTACGTTGGACTTCTACTAGATTGACTAAGCTTCTGGAGGAGTGGGCGAGGGTGAAGATGTTGGAGGGAGAAGAGGATTGGAGGTTGATGAGGGTGAAAATGGAGGTTGAGGAACTACAACAGGTGCTGTGGGAAGAGGAAGAGGTGAGGGTACAGAGCTTGGCAGCAAGGCTCCGCTGGCAGGATTTGGAGGAAGGGGAGAGGCCTTCCAAGTTTCTTACAAGGGCTCTTAGGGCAAGGCGGGTACAACAACGGTGGGAAGAGGTGTTGGACTCAGATGGTTTACTGGTGCATGGGGTACAGAACATTCTTGGATCGCTGAAGGAGAGATGGAGTGGATTGTGGAGTGAGGAGGAGGGTGGGATGGATGCCGCAACTATTGACAGAATATTGGAGGATTGGCACCCACCACAAGTAGAGGGGCTAGGTGACCTGATGATGCCAGTACAGGAAAATGAGATCCACCAGGTTCTTGCCACAACAATGTCAGGTACGGCTCCTGGAGAGGACAGCCTGCTCTGAGACTTTTGGAAGTGAATGGTTGGAGTCCCAGGAGTGATGGGAGAGATGACTGTAATGTGCGACTTCATTCTACAGACTGGGAGGTGGGTGGGGGAGCAGGACCTTGGGCTGGTGATGCTGCTCTATAAAAACAAAGGAAGGCAGGAGGATTGGAAGAACTGGTAGCCAATAATGTTGCTAGATATGGACAGAAAGTTGGTGACTAAGGTGGTGGTGGCCAGACTACAGAAGGTGGCCCAGCAAGTCGTGGGTGCTGAGCAGAGGGGATTTGTGGGTGGTCAGCTCATCAGGGATGGCACTGCCTGGGTACATGGAGTTATTGAAGGGACAAGGGCCTGTGGACTGGATGGGTGTCTAGTCTTCTTGGATCAGGAGAAGGCCTACGACTGGGTGTGAAGAGTCTGGCTGGCGAAAGTTTTGGATAGGATAGGGGTTCTGTCACAATTCCAGTCAGCAATGATCAGCCTACTGGAAGGGAGTAGGGCTGCGCTCATGTGTAATGGTCATAGAGGGGTGGCATTCCCCTTGGGTAGGGGGGTGCCCCAGGGGGACCCACTGTCCCCCATTTTGTATGCTCTTTCCCTGGAACCCCTTATGGATAGAATTAGGCAGAGGATAGGAGGACTCTCTGTCTTTAGCATAGGATGGAAAGTTGGGGTCTTTGCAGATGACATGGTAGTTGGTCTGGGTTTGATTGCTGATGTTGAAGAGCTCAAGAAGACTGTAGAGTGGTATGAGGAGAACTCTGGAGTGAAGCTGAATTGGCATAAGTGTGAAACAATGGTGCTCAGCAATGGCCTGGTGGGAGGAGAGGTCATAGGAATGATCATCCCCACTGGTGAAGCAGTACGATACTTGGGCATCTATTTGTCGGTCTATGGGTCAGTTCTGCCCAGGCTTTGGTGGAAGCAGAGGATTGGAATCTGGGAGGAGGCCCTGCAGAGTTGGGGGGGAAGGCGAATTTCTCTGGTAGGAAGGGTCTCAATTTTGAATGTCTACTGGTTGCCGAAGTTGTGGTACCTGGTTTATTATCTGGACTTCCCAGCCTGGGTGGTAAAGAGATTGGTGAAGACAGCAAAGAGATGGATCTGGGCTAGAGGGCAGAGTCAGATTGGTTGGGAGATCTTGTCCCTACCAGTGGCGAGAGGAGGTCTGGGGCTAGTTGACTTTCCAAAACAGTTACACTGCTTACAGGCATGGTGGCTGAAGAGGGCTGTGGAACTGAGAGGAGGTAGTTGGGTTCCTCCACTACAGAAGATCTGGGAGAGGTGGTCATCACCAAGGGGCTCAACTGGCGATCTCCTTTCATTGGTTGGGCTTCAGAACACTAAACAACTGTGATATAAAGGATTTTGGTGGGGGATAGCAGAGGGGGTACACTGTATTGGAATTTGTTGGCAGGGGAATGAAGGAGAGGAGGATTGGGACCTGGTGATGTGGAGATGGGATCACATACTGCTGGGTAGAGTGCCTTTGATTGAGTTCGACATTGATGATGGAATAGAATGCCAAAGGAGACCAGGCCAGGATCTGTGGCCTAGCAGTTGGCAAGGAGTTGGAATTGGTGAAGAGTGAGACTGGCATGGTATCTGGACCTGGAGTGCTGCAGTGCGAAAGTGGATGCCGCCAAAGTACTGGGTGGTCTGGTGGTGCATGCTGCGGCGGAATGTTATGCTCAACTTTCACTCAGGGTACCTTATCATAGGGGGGTACTTCGACTGTGAGGAGTGTCACAATGTAGGACAAGAGGGGGGCTGTGTACAGACACCTGAACATTGGCTTGGAGAGTGTGAGGTGTTGGGGGACTTTTGGCGGACAATTGGGAAATGCTTGGGGGTACGACGTAGGAGAGATGAGGTACAGGGGAGGTGGGAGGACTTGAGGGATAGATTGGTAGGAGGGATAGGGAAGGAGTGGATTACTTTGGACTGGGCATTAGCTATTTGGATAGGGCTGGCCAGTCACTGGCTATTTGTTTTTGAGGACGGGAGTAGGCAGAGCTTGGGAGACCAGTTGTTGCGGTGGCATGGACTTATGGAGGATACCTTAACAGGCTGGTGGCTTGGTTGGGGGCTGCAGGGTGGTTGGAGATACTACTTAGTGAAGAAAATTTGTGGACAGAGTGGGGGGAGAGTGGGCATAGTTGGTGACAGAGTGATCTTTATCTATAAGAAGGTGGGGAGGAGCCCCCCTATGGGGATTAGATAGTGAGTGGTGATAATGTATACTTATTCATAGACTGGTAATAAAGGCGGAGTCCAAGTGACTATAAAAAAAAAAAAAAAGTAGTTATCTAGAAAGAGTAGTTCACAGATTACTTCTCCTTATTTACTCAGATAGTAATACATTGGGACTTTGTTGCCATCCCACAGGATAGTATCATCTGTCTTATATGCTAGATATAGAGTTGATGGGTGAAAGAGGAGTATATTGTCTTCACTTCCATCAGATTTGCTGTCTGCATATCTTTTGTAGGTTATGGTACTATGTGTTGCTGAGTTATAGTAAGTTAGCAGATATGCTTTATGTTATTCATACTCAGGTAGTGGAGTTGTCAGTTTGATTTTGAGAGTTATCTGGAGATACAGGTTATGTTCTCCAGTTTCTTCATTATAGTTGAAGTAATTGAGAGTGAATGCAGGTTGGTACTTATGCTAGTAGTTGTTATCTCAATAGGTCTCATAGGTAGTTATGAACTATTGTAAGTTTATTGATAAGGTTGGTATAGTAATCAGAGTTGGCATAAATCCTTGGCTTAAGATAATATTAGTATCAGAGAGATCATTATCTTTTACTTTGTTATCATTAAATTAGATTATATCATAGATATCTTTCATAGTATATCTAACTTGGGGCATTTGAAAAATGTAGTCATCAGGGTGTGGAAAGGTTCTGTCTGTAGTTTGAATATACTCAATATACTTATAATTAAGTTCTTATATCATATCATTAATTTGGTCATAGGATAGGGTGGCAATTATTTCAGCAGTAATAACTCAGAGGTGGGGAATAAAGGTGCTATACTCATAGAAGAGTTCTTGGTATTTGTGGGCAATGAGTTTCTGGTATTGAGATATCTGGGTAATGTCTGTATCATAGTAATGTTTAATTATATCTTCTAGGAGGCAGCCAATCTGGTAGTAGCTTGATATTTGTTCAATTTAGTAAGTCTTGTTAAGTATGTTTAGAGTGTTCCATCAGGCTTCTATGAAGTAGAGAGAGGCTAGGCTATGGATATTCATAAGGGGCAGAGAGGGTGTAGCTTGATTGATAATGGTGTTCCAAATGTCAGCATAGATGTAGTTATAGATCTCAGTAGTCATATTTGTGTATGTTTGGAAGTTGTAGTTGTTGTTTTGTTTTGGTT
>RBNI01004211.1:0-14465 GCA_003990745.1 Jimgerdemannia flammicorona | reverse complement strand
TCGCTCATTTCTTGACATGTTGTATTGAGCTGGTCCTTCAGGGCTTGCTTGATCTCGTCTGTGTAATAGGTATTCCGGAGCCAGGTCTTCTGTACTATCAGTATAGCATCGGCATCATTTCCTGCATGGGTTGCGGCTGTGAATGCTGCTCTTGCAGGTCCTCGTAGGCTGTAGGGCATGAGGGCTACTTGCTGTCCTGCAGTTAAGGTCCTAACAGCAGCATACTGCTCGAAATCATCTATGAAGGTGATGATTGATTCATCCGAAGTATATCCATGGAATACAGGTGGTCTCATGTCCATCTTGTCTGATTGTGTTGTGTGAGTTCTTGTGGTAGCAGTTGTTCATTGTTCAGCTTGAAAGTGAGGGATTCGTCTTGAATCACCAGCCAATGGGCACCAAGTTGTAATGTAGCGGATGCCTAACCTTGTAAGTATGTCGGATTTCTGTATCTTGAATTCTTGATCTTCTTTGACTCCTCGGAGTCCTTGATATGTAGGGGTGGGTGAGTTTGAAGTGTATCTACCCACAGGCTTACTAGTTCCTTTGCTTTCTCTTTGCTTTGAACTATTTCGATCTGAGGTTTATTCACTCTAAGATACTGGGTTATTTATACAAGTTTGCTAACTATGTGATGGCTATGGAGTTACGTGGCTAAGTTATGAGTCATTTAGCAAGTATTGAGACTTTTCGCCATTGTCTAAATGCTATACTATATTGGGTCATCGATTTCGCAAGTGTTGAAATATTTCAACATTGTCTGAATCAGAGACTTGGCTAACTATAAGGCTATACTATACTGGGAATCGGATTCAGATACTGCGATCAAATGTCTAATTCCCCTAATTCATATTACTAATTTGGATTGACCGTCACAATATATATTTATTTTTCAATTTTAGAATTATATATTGATATAATATTGAACTCATTTATTTAATTATATAAGATAATTCTATCTCTTAGATTATTATTACATATTAGTAAATAATAAGTAATATAACTGAAAGTATTATGTATAATAAAAACTATAAACTCAATAATATTTTTTATAATTCCAATAATCTATGAATAATCAAAATAAGTATAGTATAATATATATACAGAATTATTAAAATGATAATAATATAGAAAATTTCATCCTCTCTTTGAGAATCTATATAATACTATCTATAATATTGTAAATATCTTTGATCTGATAATAAACCAACCAGATATCAGTAAAGTATCTATAAATACTTTATAAGAATATCATACTTTGAAATAGTATAAGAAGATATTAGTATAAACTTATATTAAAGATAATTAGTCTTTAAAAAAATCCAATTCTTTATTTATAAGTATATATTCTAAACAATTATACTATCTAATAACTAAATAAAAATAAGTTCTTATAATAATAAATTATATTATTTTACTATTAGGCTTAGGATGTAATTATGTAATATATAGATTTAATATAAAATTTTGGATAGCTTAAAATAAGAAATCAATCCTAAAGAAAATTACTATAGATGACTTTATCTAATAGCAAAATTCTATAATATTTAAGAATATATGTAGTTAGAAATTTCTAATTTTGCAAAAAGAATATCTATAACAAATGTATGAAATTCCTAATTCTACTATTAGCTAAATACTTTATATAGATAAATTTATATGAAATATAAGTTATGATATATAAATAAGTATTAAGCTAAATATATATCTTATATCTCATTATATCCTCTCCCAAATTCTATATTTTTTAAATTATATTATTATTTATATTTTTGCTATCATTGATTCATACTATCTCTTAAGCTTTATTAATAAGAGATTTTATATATTTTTATATAGTATAGTTGCTCTTACTAACTATCTTATATTTTGCTATAGCTGTTCTCTACACTTAACTATAGTTAGATCTAGTGTCTAAAATTCTTTATCTATACTAAGATATTGCTAGAATTCTTATATATTGTTATATAGTCTTTCTCTACTACCTAATATAGTTTATAACTTCATATTATCTTTCAGTAAGAATAATAGTCTCATCAGGAAAAAAAACTTCAGTTCACATTTACTAGTTTGTTTTTACAGCTGTTCAGGTTTATATTATTTAATATAGTTCAAATTTACAGCTATTTAGTTTGTATTACTATATATTTCTATCCATATAGTTTATATGGCTGTATCTTCAAAATAATAAATCTGTTAGTATTTACTAGTTTGTATCTATAGTTATTTGAATTTATATCATAAAATTATAGTTTATATATTGTGCTTTCTGTCTATATTCTTAGCAATTTAGTTTATAAAATATATATACAGAAATTTGAGACTTAGTTTGAGACTGGCAACATAGCTATTCAGATAAGAAAAATGATATATAAATAGTATTTATTATCAGAATAGATCTGCAACTCAACTGTTCTGATTTTCTGAATGATATTCTTAATACTATTGATAAAATCCAGGTTTATTACTGTATAGGTAAGATGGAAAGAAATATAAATTATAGTTAATAAAGGATTGTTTTATATAAGCAAAACAGAAATAATACCATCACTATCTCCAGCTAACAATAAAGAGTCTTTGATGATAGAGAATAAATCTTGATAAAATAAAAAACTGCTGTTAGCACCAAACAAAATACCAAGTACCAAAAGTGATAGTAACTTTTAAAGAAAGCCAAATAGATTAACAAAGTTAATAAAATACTTCAACAAATTAGTACTGTCCTTAGACAAGCTCAAGATACAATTCCTGAATAAAACTCAGAGCCAATGAACTTAACTAGAATATACTCTGAATTGTATAAATATATATACCATTAATACTATCTCCAAGGATGCTATTGTGGAAAATTATCTATTTAGTAAAAAATTGCAATATGATAAACAAATTCAGCACAATAAGACTGAGAAAAGATAAGAAATAATAATCACCCAACTGATCAAAAAAGCACTATCTTATTTTACTGGAAGAGAAGAAGACCAAAAGTGAAATAATATAGTCAAAGAAGTATGTCAGATTTATGATATAACTTCTCACCTAATGCTGAACTAGATCTGCCATCTATAAGAAGTAAGTAAATGAGATTTAACTTGAATACAAAAAGATGAGATACATTTACTATATGAAATATATCTATAATAAATTTGCAAACTATATTATAAACACTACTATACCATGAATACTATGAATAATAAATACTATAAATACTATGTATAAAAATCTCGATTTATATCAATAAATATTTGGTTATAATAATCTATAGACTCTTGTATTATATATAATTCATTATTAATTATATATTTCTAATACTACTGTATACTTCTTAAATAAAACTGGTCATAATTATAAGTAACACTAAGTTTGTATAATTGTATTTTTGGTCTATATATTTGACTATTTAGTCCAACTATATATTTACAAATAAAATATATATTTAAAAAAAATTCTCTCATAATATATAATCTATATACTTATTTACTAAATATAAATAAAAAGAATATATATTCAATCTACCTGCTAAGTTCTTTCTTGCTGAATCACATTTCTCAAACAAGAGTTATATATATAATATGAACAATTGCATCTATAGATATAACATTGAACTGCCTAGTCTATATAGTGATAGTTATTCCTATCTCACAATCATGAGAGATGATGTTTTTAGCACTCAAATTCTCAATATCTACTATATTGTACTACTTCAAGTATGTAAGTTAATAGACTTAGTGATCTTACTCAATTTTGAAGAGAAGGCAAACTTGGACAAAAAGATATTTATCTATATCTTATCTTATCTCAAACTACTTATCTGCAAGATCATATAACACTACTCAGTCATATCATAAACTCCTGTGTAACTGTTGCTTATAGTAAACAAGTTGGTAAAATATAGCCAAATCTAATTTTATATCTACAAATAGGTTATGAACTTTAATTGATAAAGTGGTAAAGATATTAATCTACAGAGATTAAAGAGAGATATTAGAAATATTACAAAAAAAAGTTCATAGGTTGACTTAGCATAAATAACTTACTGTTGGATTTGAAAGTTTAGAAAGATTCTTTCTATTTACTCAATGATAATATCTATTTTTAGATGCAAACTGGAGGTCATGGAAAAATGTCTGAATAGTAAGTTCAAGGTCACATAGTCCAAACAATTTTGAAACTTCATTGATATGGAGTATATCTTCAGAGATGCTAGTACTCAGGTGCTAGGATTTCTCAGTTATTAGTAAGCTTGAGATGTCTATGAACTTACTGGTTGTAATATGATTAAGCTTATCCTTAAGTACTGTTTGGTACTCTACAAACTTGACAACTTAGGGAAGAGAATCACATTTGTTTATTCATCAATATGATATCTTAACTTTTATATAATATTGATGTTTAGTTATCTCTATATCAGTATTATCTATATATTAAATATTTGAGTTGACTCAGAAATATACTATAGAGAGTAGAGTTTTTCAAAGTTTAGTGAACTTGGTGAGATTTCTATAAACTGTTCTTTTAGTTTATTAAATTGAAATAATAGTATATCTTGATCTATAAGTATTTTTTCAGTATAGACTAGTAATGAGATATAGAAGTACTACTCAATGAATATTGTGAGGCATTTGACATTGAAAATTCCTCTCATATATGAGAGAAATATTTTTTAAAAGAATTTTTTTTTTAGTTAAAGAGTTCACAAATAGTTTATAAACTTACTGTAATATATATATATTAGTTATTGATATTTAGCTGCAGTTATTTGACTAAGATTTGAAATTTCAGTAGAGAATTTTTTAAGCTCAAGATATTAAGGAACAAGCTGAATATGGAGATCTAGCTCTAGTATAAGCAGGTTTGCCATATGTATATTAAACAAACTCTTAATAAGATTAAGAGTTAGATTGACCAGATGTTCTCAGATATTTTTTTTTATTTGATGAAGTATATCAGACATAATTATTAAATAAATATTTGTAAGAGATAGTTCCCATAATATATTCTGGAGTTTGGTTGATAGATGATATAATTGTTAGAAAAAAATATTTATTTGAAAATAAGCAAAATTAATATATAAAGTTAATATCTATAATTTACACTCTTGAAGGCTCTTCTTAGCTATTTTATATTTGCTTTTTAAATTATAAATCTGTATATTTACAACTGCTCTCTATATCTCAGAAACTATTCATAGAGGATATATCTTATTAAGGTATAAAAATTACAAGTAAGAGACCATACATTTTGGGCAGGCTTAATTCCTATAGATCAGACAGATCAAACATATCTCTGGATAATCAACCATAAAGAACATAACTACTGAATAGTAATTATAAAGTTTGTCATCTGATTTATACATAATAATACTATTACAAAATATGTTTGTGATTAGCTATTAAATAATAAAATTTTATCAAAATAATTTTATAATTATAAATATTAACTTTTTTATACTACAGATAGTCTGCAAAGTACCTATGATATATATCTATAATATAGAACTACTTTTACTTTATGGAAGAAGTCTTTTTCAGTCTCCTTGAGAGTTTCTTCAATAATTAGAAAATATATAATTACTGGAAATATATTTTATGAGTATATTTGCCAAATACATTTAGAGAGATTGTCAATAGAAATGTATAGTAGATATATTTTGATACATCTAAGCAGATTACAATATATTTGGTTAATCCTAAGTAATATCAGGATTATTGTTGTACTAAGTAAGAGTTTCTCCTATAGTTTGGAAAAAGAATTATTGTCTACAAATAGTGAGTATACTGACTGATCACCTGTAAATTTAAAATTAATTATTATTTTATCTATATTTGCTATTAAAAATTACTCCAATATATCTTAGAATATTTTTATATACTATTTACTATATAGTGTTTCTTTACTTTAAATTTCATATTATTCTTGAATAAAGTATTTGATATCAGCTTATGCAGAACAGTAAGTAGATCTCAATAGAATAGTATATGTTCATCAGTTCAAGTTTTAGACATATATATGAGTGATGTTAAAAACTTTATGATTGAAGAACTAATTTGAAAAAGAGAATTACTGAATATTCATGATTTAATAGGAATATTAACTGTTTAATTATATACTACTCTATTTTTGACTACTATATCTAAAGTTTTATCATCTCTCTTGAGTTTATAAACTGGAGGAACCCATTTGCTATTAAAATTCTTCTATCTGCAAATATATTAAGAAGTTCATCTATAATCTTTCAGAATATATTTCTACTTTAAAACAATAGATTTATGAGCTGAATTTATTTATCATTCTTCTAAGGATATAAAGGATTATTCATATCAGTTATAGATATCTATCCAAGTTTATGGATAATATGATTCTTACCAAACTTCAATATAGTAGATAAGCTTCTCTGATCTTGAATTGAATTATCATTCTCCCTGAATGATTATCTTTTCTTTTAAATTAAATTTTCATTTTTGCTAAATGATAGGCTTTCCTATTCTTGAATTGAAGATAGGCCATCACTACTGATATTATCTTAATTTATATGTATATACTTAGTATGATTATCAAGTTTATTTTTATATATTGCTCAAACTTAAAATATGTATGAAATTTAAGATTAACTTATAAACTGTAAATGAATTTATAAATAATAGTAGTGTAATATTAAAGTTGCTAAAATCTTGATGAACTAGAAATTCAAGAATAGACTTGTCATTCTGATATCATATAAGTATATCATGTATCTTATAGATATGTCAAGTCAATTCCAAAGTAGATTTGCACTTTAGGTTGCAATATAAGTAAAAAAAGCTTTATATTGATATTAGGTTTAAAGTAGAGAAGAATTTGAAGGACAATATGAATTTTAACAGTAAGTTTATAAATATGAAATATGTTGGTCTAAAATGGAATTTTTTAAATTCTTTATCTGATTGGCTTTACACTTTTACCCTTAATATACTTGCTTAGTATACTTGTTTAATATGCACTTGTTTAATATATACTTATTTAACATACTTGTGTTTTATCATATTAACCAAACTCATTATATCATTATATTAACTAAATATAAGTAAGCAAGCTTTATATTCACTTATTAAACTTTCTGATATCTATATATATATGTCTATTATAATTATTGCAGATATAAAAAGAGATCTTTATCTAGAAGAATTATGCCTTTTTTTACTCCCTCCTTATTACAATCTCTAGATATCTAAAGATAACAGAATTGCATCCAAAGACAAATAAAATATACTCTAGTATGAATAATAAGTACTAAGCTATGAATAATATGTACTAAGCTATAAATAAATCATATCAATTCTGTGAAACTAAGGAGCAGTAAACCACAGATAGACTGTAGACCACAAAGGTATGCAAAACTAAGGAGCAGACTATAGACAAATTGCACTAGACCATAAAGATATATAAAATTAAGTAGACTATATTACATCTAGATAAGGTCAATACTAGTAAGTTTGTGGCTTTCAACTTCAATAAGAAAGCAGTCAAATAGCAAAGACTGTATAAGATTAAGGTGAAGACAGAGTTAGAAAACAAGATGAGAATGGTAAATAAGATAGGGATAATAAATGATCTGCTTATAATTCAGAATGATGAGGTATTTCTGTATAGTTCAAATGATGAGATATTTCCATATAGTTTAGATAATGAGGTACTTTTAGATAAAGAGGTACTTCTAAATAATGAGATGCTTCCAGACAACAAGGTGCTTTCAGATGACAAAATGCTTCAGGATGATAATGTGGAGGCTTGTTTGGCCAGTTATGTAGGACATATGGTTAAGCAAGATAGAAAAAGAAATAGATAAGTTGTTTTTTGGAAATGAGTTCATAAATTATAGGGTATCAGCAATCTCTATCAGAAATATAAGATTATAAAGTGATCTAAAAGTATAGTGAATATACTTCTTTATTACTTTTTTCTTAAAGATCTTTTTCCAAAGTATGAGAGTAATCTAAAAACAGATGTTATCATTAAAATTTTGAAGAATGTGAGCTTAAAGGCCAAAGACAGTAATGGTTCAATTTATACTATTATGAGTATTTTATTCACATTTTATTTGTATATTTATTTGGCAGTTCATGAACTCAACCATTTTTATTTTTATTAAAACAATAGCTATATTATCAGATTATGGTCTGCAATTCTCATATTTATGAAGTCTTTGATAAAAAGTTTGATCAAATCTTCTCTGATATGGAACAGCTAAGATCTATAGCTCCAAAAGATCTTACTTATACTCACCAATAAGTAATACAATATTTATAAGTCTAGAATAATTTTATTTACCTGAAGGATGACAAGAGTGAGCTCAGCAAGTCATTCTATAGCAACTATATAAAGTAACTGCTCTATTTTATATTCTTTAAATAGAAATCTTGGTTTACAAATATATTTCAAAAAGATGAATATATTAACCATTATATAGTTACTATTATTTATACATTTGTGAGTATATTTTCAAGTTCATAGATTTATGTTTACCAGTATATACTTATTTAGTATATACTTATTTCTTTATATAATTATAACTGGATTATATTATCTAGCCTAATGTCTTACCAAGAACTTTCAATAAAAAAAAGTATAAAAAAATATATATAAAATGGCTTAGGATGATTAATAAGATTCATAACTATGTCAATCAATTTGAGATTAAAAAAACAGTTTGTAATCTAGGCAAAGATATTGACTCAGACATACAATTTACATTACACCAACTTCAAGCAATGGTTTTTGACACAACTTGGAGAAAAGGTATTATAAAAATATCATCAAACAAGAGTTCTGACAGGTATGCTGGGTCAGGTGGACCTGGGGCTTTTGGCTGACTGAATGTAGAGTGGGGTTATGGCCTGGGGATGGGGGCCTTTGGAGGGTCAAAGGGTGGTGAGGGCTCTGGAGGTGGATTGGTGTCTGGTGGTAATGGGGAAAGGCCTGACCCCCCAAGCTTTGTGGATAAGGTGAAGAAGAGTGGGTGGCTGGCTGGATCTAGGGCTGGTGCTGCTGAAAGGAAGGGCAAGGTGAGCCTAGGGAGGGGGGGAGGTACTCTGGTGGGGGATACGAGTATAGGTGCTGGAGACACTGGGGCTGGGAGTGAGACTACTGATGAAAGTATGATGGAGAATCAGGAAAAAAAAAGAGATGTGACAGCTGATGGTGGAGTGGAGCAGGGGTTCCCAATGCAGAAGGGGGACCTAGCTGATAGTGTGACAGAGCTAGTGGTGGCACCATTACTCAAGAAGTTGATTTCAGAGTATGCAGCAATCTTGTACTTCCAGGGCTTAGTGGTGATGGCAAGGATGGTTCTGGGGCTTATCTCAAAGCAGGTGGCTGGAGCTGCCTTGGTGAAGTTTCTGAAGGGGCTGGAGGGGATTGAAGTGGGTTTTGAGGAGGCAGATATGATAAATGAGGCTCTGAAGGCTGGAGTAGTAGTTGGAGAGGTAGTGGTCTCTATGGTGTGTTGTCTGAGGTAGGACTCCAGAGTGATCCAGCTGCTGGTGAAGAGAGTGCTGATAGTGATGGCAGTTGAGACAAGGAGGAGGGTTGAGGAGGTGATGGCTGAGTATAGTGAGGTGGTTGATATTTGTTTTCAGATTTGGGAGGGGACCACCACAGGACTAGAGATGTTGATGTAAGGATTCAACTGGTAGGGAAAGAGGCCACTGGGAAGATAAGTGACTGGCCAGTAGTAATGCTTTGGAGGGCTTTCAGCTGCCGAGTGTTGAGGGTAAAAGAGAGTAAGAAGGAGGAGGAGGATCTACTAGAGGCACTGGAAGAGATGGGTGGAGCAGTTGAGCAGAGGGCAAGGGCCTGGAAGAAATATGTAGAGTTGACATACTTGGATATTGTGGAGGGGAAGTATATCCACACTGACAAGAGGCAGTGAGAGCAGGCCCAGGGGTGCAAGAGGTAGAGAGAGCTCTTGGTAAGTATGAAAGGAGAGGCAAAGAAGAAGGTGGATAGGGCTGAGGAGGCTGGAGGCATTGAAGCCAGCATCTGGGCTAGTAAAGGAGGAGAGGAGGTGGTGGCAAATGAGGAAGAGGCTGGGAAGGTGCCAAGTAAGAACCCCTATACAGATGGTACATTTGAGGTCTGGGAGCAGGAGTTAGATAGTACTCCCTCACCTCTTATCAGGAGGGGCCCAGTAGGAAAGAGAGGGGCAGCGGAGGATGTGCTGATGCAGGGGGCTCAGAGAGTACACTTTGGGGTGCCCGATGTGGTGAACAGGGGCCAGGTGGTGGTGGTTGGCAAGGATGAGCTGGTGGATATCTCTGAGGAGAAGTGGGATGAGGCTACCAGTATAGGAGTAGATACCATAATGCTGGATGCAGGGTGGCCAGGGACTCCTGGAGGGATGGAGGTCGGGAACTTGCTGTGGATGAGTAAGGTGATGGATAATCTTACAGTAGAGGAGTTGGGAGAAGTGGACCTGCATGAGATGCCTGAGAAGCATTGGGTATGGATTCTGTGTAGAGATGGGGTGGTGGAGGCACTGAAGGTGAAGATTCTTGTAATTTTCATAAAGGAGGAGGGATATGAGGTTGATAAGGTGAGAGAGGTAGAGCTGGCAGTTGTTGCTGGTGAGTGGGCTGCCTATTGTTGGGCAGAGCATCATGGTTTGCAGCTCTGACAGAAGGCCTGTCTGGAGTATTGTGAGGACTTTGAGGAGAAAGAGGATGAGGTGATGGCTGAACTTCTGGGAGGGTTGACAGCACAGGAAGCTGAAGAGAAGAGACTAGCTGCAGAGCACAAATTGGACTTGACACAGGAGGAGTTGAATGTGGATTTGTAGAAAATGAGTTCAATAAATAACATTATTTCTTATAAATAGTACAACTAATATTTTCTCTCTGAATGTGAATGGGTTATGGGGATCTGGGCAGCATAAGAACATTTTTACTTGGCTCAAAGGATTGGAGATTGATCTCTTTTTACTGTAGGATGTATGGTGTGAGGATGAGGATGATTGGGTGGAGTGGACTAGGGAATGGGGTGGGGCTACTGCTTGGTTTGACAAAGTGGCAATTTTGGTGAAGAAGGGTAGAGGAGACTTGGGGGGAATCAGGAGCTGGAGTGATCACTTGGTCTGAGGAGAATGGCATTGGCCAGGGTGGGAATCAGTGAAGGTTGGCTCCTGCTACTACCCTACAGTTAGGGGAGAGAGGATTGTATAGATTAAGGAGCTGATGGAGGAGGATATTCTCTTGGAGGAAGGCATCAATGTTCTCAGTAGTGATTTTAATATGGTTCAGGATCCATGACTAGATAGAACTGATGGAGGAAGGAATGCAGGTGGGAGAAGTGGTGGTCTGGATATGTGGGAGGAGGTGGAGAATCTTAGCTCCTTAGGAGATAGAGGCAGATCTTGGTGGGGTGATACCAGAGTCTACATACATTAGATAAATGGCTTAGGTATGAGAATTGACTGGATTCTGATGGCAGACTGTTGGGGTATTGATGTTTGGAAGACTTTAGAGGTGGGGTGGTGCCTGTGGTCAGATTACTGGGGACTGTTAGGGTAGGGACAGTTTGAGAGGAGTGGAGATGGACCTGGACATTAGTGCCTTAACTCCTCTCTGCTGGCTAAGAAGGGATTGTGGGACTCATAGGTGGAGAATATTCAGGAGAAGGTTCCTATCTAGAGGCATAAGGGTTTATCTGTAGGTATCTGTTGGATGAGGTTGAAAGAGGCTGTAAGGGTCTATTGGGGAGGAGCTGGTAGAGAGGCTGAGAAGAAGGAGGAAGCATATATGGTATACTTTAAATAGGCTGATGAGATTGCAGATAGAATGGGCTGATTTGCTTGCTTCTGATGAGATGGTGGATTGGAGGTTAGAGTAGGCAAAATTGGAGGTAGTGGAACTACAACAGGTATTGAGAGAGGAGGAAGAGGCTCATATGTGAGAAATGGCTGCCAGGCTGCAGTGGCAGGGGCTTGAGGAGAGAGAGCAGCCTACTAGGTACTTGTCTAGGCTTCTCAAAGCTAGGAGGGTGTGGTATAGGTGGGAAGGAGTCTTGGATGTCAAGAGAGATATGGTGCATAGTATGTAACTGGTCTTGGGGGTTTTGAAGGAGAGATAGTGAGATCTGTGGAGTGAGGAAGAAGGGGGTACTGATGAGGAGACAATTAGAGATACACTGGAGGAGTGAGAGCCACCACAGGTGGAGAGACTGAGTGACTTGATCTTACCAGTCCAAGAGGAGGAGATCCAGAGAGTCCTTGTGGCAACTAAGCTTGGGACAGTACCAGGGGAGGATGGATTACCTTGGGACTTCTGGAAGAAGATGGCAAAGGTCTCTGGAGTGTTAGAAGAGATAGCTGCCCTCTGTGACTATGTTCTTCTGAATAACAAGTGGGTTGGAGAGCAGGACTTAGGGTTGGTGGTCTTATTATATAAAGACAAGGGCAGGTGAGAGGACTGAAAGAACTGGAGACCAATCATGCTTTTGAATATAGATCAGAAGTTGGTGACTAAGGTAATTGTTGTAAGGCTATAGAAGGTTGCTCAACAGATACTGGGTGAGGAGCAGTGGGGCTTTATAGGAGATAGACTTATCAGAGATGGGACTGCCTGAGTGCATGACATTATCAAAGAGGTCTGGGCTTGTGGACTGAATGGTAGACTGGTCTTTTTGGATCAGAAGAAGGCCTACAACTGTGTTCAGTGGGTATGGCTGGGTGAGGTACTGGGCAGAATTGGTGTTCCACTACAGTTTCAGGCTTTTATGTTGAATTTGTTGGAGAGTAGTAGGGCAGCACTAATATATAATGGGCACAGGAGTTTGGCTTTTCCCTTGGGGAGAGGAGTTCCTTAAGAAGACCTGCTGTCTTCTATCCTCTACACCCTTTCACTAGAACCTTTAATGGATAGGATTCATCAGAAGGTGGCCAGGCTCTCTATGTATGGTGTGGTATGGAAGGTGGGGGTCTTTACAGATGATATAGTAGTTGGACTTAGATCAGTGGTGGATGTTGGAGCACTTAAGGAAATAGTGGAATGGTATGAAGCACACTCTGGGGCAAAACTCAACTAGTATAAGTGTGAGACAATAGTGCTGAGGAATGGGCTAGTGGGAGGGGATGTTATTGGAATAATTGTTCCCATAGAAGAGGTAGTGTAGTATCTCAGTATCTTTCTTTCCATATATGGATCAGTCTTACCATGGGTTTGGTGAGAGAGGAGGGTAGCCATTTGGGGGGAGGCTCTACAAAGTTAGGGGGGTCATCACATCTCCCTGGTGGGGTGGGTGTTGATCCTGAATATTTACTGGTTCCCCAAGCTATGGTATATAGCATATCACTTAGACTTTCCAGCCTAAGTAGTGAAACTGGCTAGAGATTGGATTTGGACAGAAAGAAGGTCCCAGATCCATTGGGATACCCTTGTGGAGCCAGTAACTAGGGGAGGCCTAGGCCTTGTGGATTTCTCTAAGTAGCTATATTGTCTACAAGCTTAGTGGTTGAAAAGGGCTATTGAACTATAGAGAGGAGGTTGGGTACCACTGATGCAGAAGATGTGAGAGATGAGATTCTCCCCTTGGGGGTCCTCAGGAGATTTGCTCTCTCTGGTGGATCTGAATGGAAGCCGATGGCTAAGATATAAGGGCTTCTGGTGGGGGGTGGTAGATGGAGCACACCAGATAGGCCTGTGCTGGTGAGGCAATGAGGGAGAGGAGGTGGGGGGCTCTGCTATGTGGCGATGGGACTGACTGCTTCTAGGAGGAGTTCCACTTACTGAGTTTGATATTGGATGGAGTGGAGTATCAGCAGAGACTTGGCCAGAATCTTTGGCCAAGTAGTTGGCAGGCAGTGAGGATTGGTAAGGAGTAAGACTGGGCAGAAATCTGGTCCTAGAGTACAAAGGTGCAGAGGTGGCTTTCTCCCAAGTTCTGGGTAGTATGGTGGTGAATGTTGTAGAGGAATGTTATGCTGAATTTCTGTACTGGGTATCTGGTGGATGGTGGCTGACTGGATTGTGAGGAGTGTTATAATATAGAATAAGCTAGAGGATTTGTGCAGATGCCAGAACATTGGCTGAGAGAGTGTGAGGTTTTGGGGGACTTTTGGATAGCTATAGGAGACCAGCTGAGTATAGAAAAGAGGCTGGATAGAGAGAGAGATCACTGAGAGGATTTGAAATCTAGACTAGTGAGGGGTGTTGGCAATGAGTGGCTCACTGTAGGGTGAGTTATAGCAGTGTGGATTGGGTTGGCTGGACATTGGCACTTTGTTTTTGAGGAAGGATAATAGATAAGGATATAGGAGAAGTTGTTGAGGTGAGAGGAGTTGTTGGAAGATCTACTGACTGAGTGGTGGATTGGTTGGGGTCCCCAAAGTGGGCGATGTCACCATCTGGTGGGAGAGATCTGTAGCCAGAGTAGTGGGTGAGTGGAGATGGTATTTGACAAAGTGGTCTTTTATTGAGAAGAGGTGGGGAGGGGGGGTG
>RBNI01004210.1:0-14467 GCA_003990745.1 Jimgerdemannia flammicorona | reverse complement strand
ACCAGGGCAAATTCACAATAAGGAATCCAAATCATGCATGGTGCAAGTGCCACAATTTGTAGCATAGTTAGACACTCCACGAGCTTCTCGTCGTTACTTGGGAGGCCGAATGTGGTCTTCGATACAACACTGGTGTCTGAAGACTTGAGTATTTTCGCGATCTCAATAAGTTGTAAACGGCTGGGGGCTGTTTCGTAAAACCCAGAGGGCATTCCAAAGTCATAAGTCGAATGTTCTCGCACAAGCTGTTAAAAACAGTTCGTACAGCTCTAACATACCATAGAGGTTTGAAGTGGCCAAAGTCACGTTTTGACCAACAGACTTCGCAATAGCACTTAATATACTTGCATTTGGGTCACAACCTGTTGAGTATGAGATGGTTTAAGATAGTCGCCTGAATCGAATCACCAATATTCAAACAGTCACACAATGATTCCTGAAACAATTATATACCTCTGAGATTCAGTTGGGTAAGGGTCGTGTTCTGCTTCAGAGATTCTGCCAGAGCACAGGCACCCTCATCGCTGATTATATTCCCTAAAACGAATATGCACAGGTCAGCTGGATCGAATCACCCACATTCAAACAGTCACACACTGATTTCCGATATACAGGAGAGATTCAGCTGGGTAAGGGTCATGTTCTGCTTCAGAGACTCGGCCAGAGCACGGGCACCCTCAGCGCCGATGCTATTCCCTGAAAAATGCATAAATACGCACAGGTCAGCTGGATGGAATCACCCACATTCAAACAGTCACACACTGATTTTCGACATACTTTCGAGATTCAGATGGGTAAGGGTCGTGTTCTGCTTCAGAGACTCGGCCAGAGCATGGGCACCCTCAGCGCCGATATCGTTATCTAAATGAATACGCACAGGTCAGCTGGATGGAATCACCCACATTCAAAGTCACACACTGATTTCCGACATACATTCGAGATTCAGCTGGGTAAGGGTCGTGTTCTGCTTCAGAGACTCGGCCAGAGCACGGGCACCCTCAGCGTCGATGCTATTCCCTGAAAAATGCATAAATACGCACAGGTCAGCTGGATGGAATCACCCACATTCAAACAGTCACACACTGATTTCTGACATACTTCCGAGATTCAGCTGGGTAAGGGTCGTGTTCTGCTTCAGAGACTTGGCCAGAGCACGGGCACCCTCAGCGTCGATGCTATTCCCTGAAAAATGCATAAATACGCACAGGTCAGCTGGATGGAATCACCCACATTCAAACAGTCACACACTGATTTTCGACATACTTTCGAGATTCAGATGGGTAAGGGTCGTGTTCTGCTTCAGAGACTCGGCCAGAGCATGGGCACCCTCAGCGCCGATGCTATTCACTGAAAAATGCACAAATACGCACAGGTCAGCTGGATGGAATCACCCACATTCAAACAGTCACACACTGATTTCCGACATACATTCGAGATTCAGCTGGGTAAGGGTCGTGTTCCGCTTCAGAGACTCGGCCAGAGCACGGGCACCCTCAGCGCCGATATCGATATCTAAATGAATACGCACAGGTCAGCTGGATGGAATCACCCACATTCAAACAGTCACACACTGATTTCCGACATACTTTCGAGATTCAGCTGGGCAAGGGTCGTGTTCTGCTTCAGAGACTCGGCCAGAGCACGGGCACCCTCAGCGCCGATATGGTTATCTAAATGAATACGCACAGGTCAGCTGGATGGAATCACCCACATTCAAACAGTCACACACTGATTTCCGACATACTTTCGAGATTCAGCTGGGCAAGGGTCGTGTTCTGCTTCAGAGACTCGGCCAGAGCACGGGCACCCTCAGCGTCGATGCTATTCCCTGAAAAATGCACAAATACGCACAGGTCAGTTGGATGGAATCACCCACATTCAAACAGTCACACACTGATTTCCGACATACATTCGAGATTCAGCTGGGTAAGGGTCGTGTTCTGCTTCAGAGACTCGGCCAGAGCACGGGCACCCTCAGCGCCGATGCTATTCGCTGAAAAATGCACAAATACGCACAGGTCAGCTGGATGGAATCACCCACATTCAAACAGTCACACACTGATTTCCGACATACAGGAGAGATTCAGCTGGGTAAGGGTCGTGTTCTGCTTCAGAGACTCGGCCAGAGCACGGGCACCCTCAGCGCCGATATCGTTATCTACATGAATACGCACAGGTCAGCTGGATGGAATCACCCACATTCAAACAGTCACACACTGATTTCCGACATACTGTAGAGATTCAGCTGGGTAAGGGTCGTGTTCTGCTTCAGAGACTCGGCCAGAGCATGGGCACCCTCAGCGCCGATGTTATTCCCTGAAAAATGCACAAATACGCACAGGTCAGCTGGATGGAATCACCCACATTCAAACAGTCACACACTGATTTCCGACATACAGGAGAGATTCAGCTGGGTAAGGGTCGTGTTCTGCTTCAGAGACTTGGCCAGAGCACGGGCATCCTCAACGTCAATACGTCTGCCTGAAGAGGAGCAAATAATTACGCACAGATTGTCAGTTGGAACTCATCAGACAGCTGCACTCAACAGTTTACTCAGTTCAAACATACGAGAGAGATCCAGGGTAGTCTGCGTCGTGAGAAGTATTCGCATGTTTGATTGTGTAGTTGTCAAGTGCGAAGTGTCAAATGTTGGTTAATAAAGAACTTTATTTCTAACCCTAACCCTCGTCGACTTATAATCGTTTGATCCAACACACAATATGCGCCTTCTAAGGTCTACAACACTACTCTCTATCTCTGTAATCCCCGACAACTGCACGATGAACATCCTTTTCGTTCACCTCAATAACACCCTCTTTGGTCTGTACCCTCAAGGACATCCCACTCTCCCGCCTCCTCCGCCATTAACCACTTCCCGCTGGTGTCCCTCGAGAACATTCTCCTGCACATCGCCGCACTCCCTTTCATAACTTATCTCTTTCGCCCTCACGAGTCGTCTCAGCGCCAACATGGCTACGACCCTCGTACTTGCGGGAGCGGTAGTTCAAAGCGCACTACGACGACACCTCAACCTCTGGATTCCAGTTCTCCCTTACCGACGTGGAGATGGTACGGAAGTAAAAGGGATGTGTGTTGGCGTTTGTAGTGTAGAAGGGATGGTAACATATAATTACGTTGTGTCGTGTGGGAAGATCGAGGTGGAAGGAGCTTGCGTGTGACGGCGTATCATACCAGACACCTACATTTAACCATCCTGCTCAATGCACCAACAAGCTCACTTCCTTTCCAACCGCCAGAGCTCGATGTTGGCTACACAGGCATCGACGTTATTGAAGCGATAAAGTCCTCCATTGCGGCCGGCGAGTCGACAGACGAGGTTCTGGTCAAGATGACGTACCTCGCGGTGCCGTACTACAGATGCGCTGGACAAGAAACAATGGTTTGACACAATGAAACCCCGCCCTTAATGAGATCAAGAACATGCTCGAGCAGTATCGGTGGTCACGGTTCGGAGTCAGCGAGACCGACGACCACACCCATAGAAGGGAAACAAGATGATAAGCGGCGATGAGAATGAGGGCGAAGCACCGCCTGCTGCGAGCGATGATGAGATTTAGATGGGATGGATAGGTGGTGATGTGTGAAGAGGAACAGGGTTGTTTCATAAAAGCAAAAGTTCGGATAGTGAGCTCCGTTTTCTTTTTCGAGTTCGGATATCTGTGATTCGAGCATCCAATGCAACGCATCGCATTGCGATATAAATTGTTTGTGTGGGCAGTTCATATCACATATATGTGCTGAACATTTAAGTGGAGGTCCCAGAGTTTAATTACTGATTCCATGCATAAAATAACAAAAACGGATTTTCTATCATTCAAATGTTCGTTGGGGGTTAAGCTTTCATTCCCGCCAGGCTGTTCAGGGTATTTGGAGTTCGACGTCACTGATTCTTGATCAGTGTCTTTGAATAACCATTTTGATAACAGCATTAAGGCAAATATAAAATATATGGCAAACATGAATCCCTATAGTTATTAACTGTAATGTAAGGCCGTTACAGTATTCATATTTCTAAGCCAACTATCCATGACCTTATCAATCAGCCTCAGCAGTCTTTTATCCGATATTCGCATGACCCACCAAAGCCCACAGCAGAATACATAATTGAATCCGTTGATCGAAAAGGAACAGGTGTCATTTAGGTGAAAATGCCATCACCAGCGGGAATTCGTTTCACAATAGAAAAATTGACGGTTGTTGTCGGATCGGAAGGTCCATGCATACGGTTTGCTTGAATTGTAAGTATCAAAATGTGAGAATTCCTCTCCAACGAGTCCAATCTCACACAAGTTGGAGTTGCCAATGGATTCAACCACAATGTCCCATTCGCATAGATCGTCGTGAACATTCATCCCGGGAACGGAACCCATGCTGTCCGATCCGGATTCCCCGATGGAAGCTCCACGACCTGACCATCTTCCGAAACAACCACTTGAGAGCCGACTTTCGTTCTATCCCACTGGAAACCAACATTGTGGCGCGTCTTTTTGCGTCTTACGCACAGATGACCAGTAGGACATATGGTGTTCTTGCAGGCATGATGGCAAAAATGCTATGTAGTGTGGAGAGGTTACCTCCGCAATGATTTTGAGTCAATGCGGACAGACGAGAGCAAGGTGAATGTGACTTATCATTTTGAGCAGTAAGGCACGCGATGCGCCGTCCCCAAGCAGGACCGGACCGGCTGTCGCACACTAAAACCATATCATTGATGTCATGAAAAACAGTGCGGCGCTCTGAAACTGACAGAGCGCTCTCGTTACGTGCCCAAATCCAGTCGACGACGGGGAGCAAAGTGTCATGCTCAGGCGTGGAAATGGTCACTACCTCTGCAGGGAGCAACTCGAGGGCCTCTTCGGAGAGGCCGATCATCTCACCGATGGCAAGCTTGTGAGTGCAGAAGGGTTGAGAAGTGTGTCGTAAAGGTCCTTGTTGGCCTCACTTCAGGGGATGGTGGCGACGACTTCATTGAGAAGGGATGAGGCAACACCAAAATCAGCGCGGTCGTACGCACTACTCCAGGACTATCTTCATAAGCTTGGGGAGGAGGAGAACGTTTGCTGCGAGGTATATTCCAACTGTGATGGAAATACCTACAGTGTTGTCGATGGATTCGGTGTAAATGTAGCTGAAGATGATGTCGAGCACCACGGAGGTGATGTCATTGAGGACGACATCATGAAAATATTTCGACATTCTGACACGCCTTACGCATTCGCAAAAGTGCAAGATCAGAATGTAGCTTTTTGAATATTTGGATTGCCAGTCTAGATTGTATGCCTTGGAATACATTGTTGGGAATGCTTACAGAACTAGAATGATAGCCAGAATTCTACAAAATATCTGTAGAATGCACTATATATCCCTCAATTAAAAAACATCATACATTAATTGAAATTTATTGTAAGCCCTGCATAGCAAAGACAATAGTGTGGTAATGATTGTGGATATTTATAATTATAGAAAAGGAAAAATATATGTTGTAAAGGGGAAGGATGCTCGATCTACCTATTGCAAAAGGAGATCTAATAATTGTAACGAACAGCGATCACGTGACCAGGCGATGATGTCACGAACGAGCGACATACGAACGAGACGAATGAGACGAACGAGACGACGCTTTCTCCGCTACCTTACCGGTCACAAGGTTTGGTGGGCAACCTTCTGAGTCTCCTTTCTCCTATTATTACCCCCTCTACCTTGGGTTGGTTTGCTGTGCCTGTATGGGCATGGTGGGAGGAGGGCAATGGTGATGAGTTGCCCCTTTATCAGTGTTGGATCAGTGTCTTCTCCACTTTTTCGCAGTTTCTGATGTCTTCGGCTGCATCTGGAGTGCATCTGTTTTGGTGCGGCGCCTTCTTCCTTTTGCCGTCACCAACAAGGTGTTGTCTTGGTGTGTCTCGGGCTATATAGGGAGTCAGCTGACCTTGGGTGTCAAGTGCTCAGTGTAGGTTACCTATAGGTCCTCGGTATCTGTAGTGAGGCCCTCTGGCTTTGGCGAGCTTCCCGGCGAGCGCAGTTCTGGTGTAGGTGACTGCTTTTCAGGTGATGTCAGGATGGGAGGGGAGATGGCTGTCACAGATAGGAGGAAGGGTGATTATGGTAAACCAGTGGGGTGCCAGGTTGGGGGCAGTCATCAGGGCTGGAGCGGACAATATTTCAGTGGGGCCTTTCAATTGGCTGGTGGGGGGTGGGGTGGTGCAGGGGCCAGCATCCTAGCTGTATCCAACTGGAACTGGGAGCTGATGCAGCAATGCGATCGAGGCCCGCAGGCTTGGGGAGTGGGACCTTCCTCATTTGGTAGTATCCGACTGGAACTGGGAGCTGATATGGCAATGTGATCAAGGCCCACAGGCTCGGGGAGTGAAAGTGGGGTCTCTTCAGGCCCTAGCCCATATGTAAGTCCTTTGAGGAAGGTGCTGTGTATAAGTCCTTTACTCATCTGCTTTAAATCCACTTTGCTCTCTATTGGTTAGTTGGGGGGTTTTTCTTTGCCTTGGGCTTTCTTTTGGGGTTCGGGGGGCTATTCTTTATTCAGTCCCAGTGCTACTAGATCCGACATGTAGGTGTGCTCTTGATGTAAATGATAATCCAGCCCTGGTGAGCAGACAAGTCTAGTCTATGTCATGGGGGTCAATATAGCCAGTGTTCGACAGGCATAGCTGGAGCAGTGGGACTGCTGGACAATTTAGTAGCCTAGGTTAATGGGGAGATATTGTTCGGTGGGTGGTGGGGGAGGGTTTTGGCCTATATAGTCTAGGTTCCCTTCTAATAAAAATCTGCAGAACTATAAGTCCATTAAAAAAAAAAAAAAAAAAAAAAAAAAAAAAAAAGTATAAATACCTCCCAGTTTCCATCCGAAATAAAGCAGTTTTAGTTCAGTCCTTGATACAAGAATCAAGTCCCCCCTCCACACACACATTCACCTGAGTCTTAGTAATGACACCTTAGTGACTCTAGTATTTCTAACTAAACTCCAGAAGCCTAGCTAACTTCTGCCAGAACTGAGACCAGTATATAAATCTCTAAAGACTTAAGTAAACCTATTGAATCTGAATTCCAAGGCAAATTCAGTCTGTGTACAGCAAAGAACAAGACACTCAAAATAGGGCAAAAGAGAAAGACCTTTGAAATAGAAGATACTGCTACTATAACTACTTATAAGCAAGCACTTCCTCAAACTGAAGGCTTCTTGATACACATTGTGTACTAAGTCTCTAAGTAATAGTCCACTTTTCTAATTATCCAAAGGATAAGAGAGGGGTAGAAGTGAGAGTTATTATAACTTAGTAGTAGCAGATTACCAACCAAGAAGGTATCAAAGAACACACTCCCGAGAAGTTGGAACAAGACCAACCTTAGACAGGAGTAACCCTCAGAACCAACTGTAGATCCTCAAACCAGAGCCAGAGAAGCCCTTGCCATTAGGACCAGGTGGTACCAGGAAACCACAGATCCAAGGACCTACCAGCTCTATAAAAAGAGAAAAAAAAAAAAAAAAAAAAAAAAAAAAAAAAAAAAAAAAAAAAAAAAAAAAAAGAGATGAATGAGATGAACGAGATGAATGAGATGAATGAGATGAATAAGACGCAGAAAATGAAATATCGAAAACCCTGAACATTTGAGCTACAGCTCACACCATAGTAAACATATTACTTAACCAACATATTACCTAAAGGGTTTGTCCTGAGTACAAACAGTTGTCCTGAATACAAACAGCTGTCCTGAATACAAACAGCATATTTGCTTGTAGAACAAATAGAGCAGTCATATTTATATTTAGTTATACATACTTATTCAAAATCTGCTCTTAGTTCAGTACAAAATACAAGAAGTCCCTCTCTGCACATATTCTCTCTGAGTTCTTAATAATGGCACCTAAGTTACTCTAGTGTTTTTGACTAAACTTTAGAAGTTTAGTTAACTTTACTATACTGAGAACTAGTATATAAATCTCTGAGAGTACTTAAGATGATAAGTCTGAAGAGAAGTACTGGGAGGGCTAGAGGTCAATGCTTGGTGAGATGGGTATAGAAACTAGGGGAGCTGTTGCTAGGAGTCAGAGTATATATGACTATTAATGGTAGAATTAGGGTAAATCTAAAAAAAAATACAGATATAACTACTAATAGCAAGGCTGGGCAGGTAGAGTAGAGAATCTGGCAGATAGTATAATAGGTCTAGTGGTAGCTCTATTACTCAAGAAGGCAATCTTAGAATTTATAGTCACTTTGTACTTCTAGGAGCTAGTGGTAACTAAGACAGTCTTAGATCTAATTATGAACTAAATAACTAAAGTAGTCTTAGTAAAGTTGCTATGTGAGTTAAAGTAGATTGAGATGAGGTTTGAGAAGATAGGGTTATTAGAAGAGGTCTTGAGAGTTAGTAAAGTAGTAGTACTAATGACTTAGTACCTGAGATGAGATTTATAAGTAATATAGTTTCTGATAAAAGAAGTACTCATAGTAATAACTGTTAAGATAAAAAGGAGAGTAGAGGAGATTATAGAGAAGTTTGGCAAGATAGTAGATATTGGATTTCTGGTATAATAGAAAATGTAGATATTTGACTCTAGCTTATAAAAAAAGAGACCATCAGAAAGGCTAGAGACTGATCTTCAGTACTGATGTAAGATATCTTTATTTATAAGATAATGAGAGTAAAAGAGAGTGAGAAAGAGAAGAAGAATTTGCTGAAGGCTTTAGAGGAACTCAGTGGAGCAGTAAAGTATAGAGCAGAGATATAGCAGATATATATATATAATATTAATATATTTAGAAGTAGTAAATAATAAGTAAATTTATATAGATAAGATAATATGAGAGAAGGCTCAGAAGAGAAAGAGTTAGAGAGATCTATTGATGGGTCTGAAGAAGAGAATGATAACTAGAGCTAAGGACATCTTTCTCCACTACAATTCACGTTACACACACTTTTACAACACACTTTCAAGTCGTTTATTGGAGAAAGATACTAAGAAAATGTCAAGCAGCAAGCAAGCCGAGGTGCGTACCAGGTCAGGTGGACCTGGGGCTTTCGACTAGCAGCATGTTGGGAGGAGGCATGGGCTGGGGATGGGGTCTTTCGGTGGCTCGAGTGGACAGGGCAGCTCGGGTAGTGGCAGTGGCACTGGTGGGGGGGCTGGAGGGCAGCAGAGGCAGAGCTTCGCGGATATGCTGAGGACTGGGGGCTGGCCGATGGGAGCCCGCAGGGATCAGGATGGAGAGAAGGGGAAACAGAAGGCTGAGGTTGCTGGGGGAGCTGGGCCTTCACTAGTGAGAGGTGGGGGAAGTGGAGGGGCTGCTGGGGGTAGTGGCGGGACTGCTGATGGTGGCATGACAGTGAATCTGGAGAAAAAAAGAGATGTGATGGCTGATGGCCAGGGGGGACAGGGGTTCTCGATGCGGAAGGGAGACCTGGTGGATGGTGTGATGGGGCTGGTGGTGGCCCCATTACTCAAGAAATCAATCTCGGAGTTTGCGGTGACCTTGTGCTTCCGGGGCTTGGCGGTGATGGCAAGGATGGTTCTGGGGCTTGTCTCGAAGCAGGTGGCTGGGGCGGCTTCGGTGAAGTTCTTGAAGGGTCTGGAGGGGGTTGAGGTGGGCTTTGAGGAGGCGGGTCCACTGGACGAGACACTGAAGACTGGTGTTGTAGTTGGGGAGGTGGTGGTCCCCATGGTGCGGTGCTTGCGTTGGGACCCCAGGGTAGTGTAGCTTCGGGTGAAGGAGGTGCCCATGGTGACTAAGGAGGAGACGAGGAAGAGGGTGGAGGAGGTGATGTTGGAGTATGGTGACATTGTGGACATCGGCTTTCAAGTGTGGGAGGGGACTGAGATCAGGATGGGAGATGTGGATGTCAGGATTCGGCTGGTGGGCAAGGAGGCCATGGGGAAGGGGAGTGACTGGCCCTCAGTGCTGATGTGGGGGGCCTTTGTCTGCAAGGTGTCAAGGGTGAAAGGGAGTGAAGAGGAGGAGGAGGATTTGTTGGAGGTGCTGGAGGAGCTGGGTGGTGCTGTGGAGAGGAGGGCGAAGGCCTGGAAATTGTATGAGGAGTCGATGCATCTCGAAGTGGTGGGTGGGAAGCGTGTCTGTATGGATAAGAAGCAGTGGGAGAGGGCCCAGAGATGATTGAGGCAGAGAGAGCTGTTGGCAAGTATGACAGGAGAGGTGAAGAAGATGACAGTTGGAACTGAGGAGTCTGGAGGTGCGGAAGCCAGTGTCTGGGCTGGGAAAGGAGGAGAGGAGGTGGAGGCCAAGGAGGCAGGGGCTGGAGGGGTGCAGGGCAAGAACCCGTTTGCGGATGGTACCTTTGAGGTGTGGGAGCTGGAGTTGGATGCCACCCCCCCCCCACTTATCAGGAGGGGCCCAGTTGAGAAGAGAGGGCCGATGGTGGATGCAAAGATGCAGGGGGCCCAGTAGGTGCACTTTGGGATTCCTGATGTGGGGCAAGGGGGTCAGGTGGTGGCAGTCGGCGAGGACGAGCTGGTAGATGTTTCTGAGGAGGAGTGAGATGAGGCTGCTAGTGTTGGAGCTGACACTACGATGCTGGAAGCAGGGCGGCCAGGGACCCCGGGAGGGAAGGAGGTGGGGAACCTGTTGTAGATGCGCACAGTGATGGACAATCTGGTAGCTGAAGCTTTGGGGGAAGTGGACTTGCAGGCGATGCCTGAGGAGCATTGGGCAAGGATTCTGCGTGGAGATGGAGTGGAGGAGGCTCTGAAGGTGGAGATTCTGAGTATTTTCCTAGAGGAGGAGGGGTATGAGGTTGATGAGGTGAGGAGGGCGGAACTTGGGGCGGTTGCTGGTAAGTGGGCTGCATACTGCTGGGCAGAGCATCATGGTTTGTGGCTCTGGCGGGGGGCCTGTCTGGAGTATCGAGAAGAATTTGAGGAGTGGGAGGATGGGGCAATGGTAGAACTGCTGGAAGCATTGGCAGCACAGGAAGCGGGAGAGAGAGAGCTGGCTGCGGAACATGACTTGGACTTGGTGCAGGAGGAGTGGACTGCGGACTTGTAGAGGAGGGGACTACATTCTATATTCATTCCTTATGAACAGTACAATCAACATTTTATCTTTGAATGTGAATGGGTTATGGGGCTCTGGGCGGCGCAAGAACATTTTTACTTGGCTCAAGGGATTGGAGGCTGATCTCTTTTTACTGCAGGATATTCGATGTGAGGATGAGGACGATAGGGTAGAGTGGACTAGGGAATGGGGTGGGGCTATGGCTTAGTTTGGTAAGGTAGCGATTTTGGTGAGGAAGGGTAGGAGTGAATTGGGGGACATCAGGAGCTGGGGTGATCGCTTGGTCTGGGGAGATTGGTATCGGCCAGAGTGGGAATCAGTGAGGGTGGGCTCCTGCTACTGCCCTGCAGTTAGGGGTGAGAGGATTGCGTGGATAAGAGAGCTGCTGGAGGAGGGTATTCTCTTGGAGGAAGGGGTCGATATACTCGGTGGAGATTTTAATATGGTTAGGGATCAGCATCTCGACAGGACTGATGGAGGGAGGAGTGCTGGGGGCAGAAGTGGAGGTCTGGATACATGGGAGGAGGTGGAGACACTGAGCTCATTGGGGGATATGGGCAGGAAGAGGTGGGGGGATGCGAGGGTCTATATACATTGGGTGAATGGCTTGGGCACGAGGATTGATTGGGTTCTGACAGCAGAGTGCTGGGGGTCAGATGTTTGGAAGACATTGGCGGTTGAGTGGTGCCCATGGTCTGATCACTGGGGACTCTTGGGGCAGGGGCAGTTTGGGGGGAGTGGAGATGGACCCGGACATTGGCGCCTTAACTCCTCCCTGCTGGCTGAGAAGGGGTTGTGGGAAGTGTGGGTGGTGGATATTCAGGCAAAGATTTCGGTCTGGGGGCATGAGGGTTTGCCTGTGGATGTCCGCTGGATGAGATTGAAAGAGGCTGCAAGGGTTTATTGGGGGGAGGCTGGTAGAGAGGCTGGGAGACAGAGGAGGAGGCATACAAGGTATGCTTCTAACAGGCTGAGGAGATTACAAATGGATTGGGTGGATCTGCTTACTGTTGTTGGGGTGAAGGATTGGAGGATCGAGAGAGCGAAGTTGGAGATTGTGGAGTTACAACAGGTATTGAGGGAAGAGGAGGAGAACCATATGTGGGGCATGGCTGCTAGACTATGGTGGCAGGGGCTGGAGGAGGGGGAGCGGCCTACTGGATATCTATCAAGACTTCTCAAGGCCAGGAGAGTGCGACATCAGTGGGATGGGATTTTGGATGTGGATGGGGATATGATACATGGCACACAACAAATCCTTGGGGTGTTGAAGGAGAGATGGCAGAGCTTGTAGAGTGAGGGAGAAGGGGGTGCTGATGCAGCAGAGATTGCGGATGCACTGGAAGAGTGGAGGCTGCCACAGGTAGATGGACTGGGAGACTTGATCTTACCGGTGCAGGGGGAGGAGATTCAGAGTGTCCTGGCAGCAACTAAACTAGGGACAGCACCTGGGGAGGATGGCCTGCCATGGGACTTCTGGAAGAAGATGGTTGATGTCCCTGGAGTTTTGGGGGAGATGGCTGCTCTTTGTGACCATGTCCTTCAGAGCGGTGAGTGGGTGGGGGAGCAAGATCTCGGGCTGGTGGCCTTATTGTACAAGGAGAAGGGGAGGAGAGAAGACTGGAAGAACTGGAGACCGATCATGCTTCTGGATATGGACAGGAAGATGGTGACTAAGGTGATTGTCACAAGGCTGCAGCGAGTTGCCCAACAGGTGCTGGGGGAGGAGCAGCGGGGCTTTGTTGGGGGCAGACTTATAAGAGATGGAACTGCATGGGTTCACGGTGTGATTGAAGGGGCCCAGGCATGTGGCCTGGATGGCAGGTTGGTCTTTTTGGATCAGGAGAAGGCCTATGACCGTGTACGGCGAGTGTGGCTGGGCAAGGTGTTGGACCGAATTGGAGTGCCCCCAAGGTTTAGCGCCTCTATGTTGAGTCTGCTGGAGGGCAGTCGGGCAGCTCTGATGTGTAATGGTCACCGTGGGAGGGCGTTTTCCTTGGATAGAGGAGTTCCTCAGGGGGATCCGCTGTCCCCTATTCTGTATGCCCTTTCACTGGAGCCATTGATAGATAGGATTCACCGGAAGGTGGCAGGGCTCTCTATATATGGTATAGTGTAGAAGGTAGGGGCCTTTGTGGATGACATGGTGGTTGGACTTGGAGATGTGGCAGATATAGAGGCACTACAGGAGACTGTGGAATGGTATGAGGCCCACTCAGGAGTGAAGCTCAACTGGCATAAGTGTGAGACAATGGTGCTTGGAAATGGGCTAGTGAGTGGGGACATCATTGGAACAATTGTCCCTACTGGTGAGGTGGTGCGGTACTTGGGCATCTTCCTCTCTGTATACGGTTCTGTCTTGCCACGAGGGTGGTGGGAGAGCAGAGTGAACACTTGGGGGGAGGCCCTTCGAGGATGGAGAGGTCGCCATATCTCTCTAGCAGGGTGAGTGTCGATTTTGAATGTTTACTGGTTTCCCAAGCTGTGGTATGTGGCATATCACCTTGACTTCCCAGCATGGGTAGTGAAGAAGCTAATGAAGATGGCTAGGGATTGGATTTGGGCGGGAAGGAGGTCCCAGGTCAGTTGGGATACTCTTGCAAGGCCGGTAGTCAGGGGAGGTCTTGGCCTGGTGGACTTTCCTAAGAGGTTGCACTGTTTGTGAGCTTGGTGGTTGAAAAGAGCTGTGGAACTGCAGGGCGAGAGCTGGGTGCCTCTGTTGCAGAAGGTATGGGAGATGCGGACTTCTCCTTGGGGGTCCTCTGGCAATCTGCTCTCTTTGGTGGGGTTGAATGGGATTTGGCGGTTGAGGTTTAAGGGCTTTTGGTGGGGCGTGGCTGATGGGGCACACCGAATTGACCTGCGCTGGCAAGGCAATGAGGGGGAGGTAGTGTGGGGACCGAATATGTGGCATTGGGATAGAGTGCTACTGGGAGGTACTCCACTTGGTACATTTGATATTGGGGAAGGGGTAGAGTGCCAGCAGGGGCTTGGCCAGGATCTTTGGCCAGATGGCTGGCAGGGAGTAGGGATCAGCAAGGAGTGGGACTGGGCTGGTGTATGGTCTTGGAGTGCAGAGGTATGACAGTAGCTTCCCCCCAAGTACTGGGTGGTATGGTGGAGAATGTTGCGGAGGAATGTCATGTTGAATTTCCATTCCGGGCATTTGGTGGATGGAGGACAATTTGAATGTGAGGAGTGTTATGATGTTGGGAGAGCTGGGGGTTATGTACAGATGCCAGAACATTGGCTAGGAGAGTGTGAGGTTCTGGGGGACTTTTGGGTTGAGATAGGGAATCGGCTGGGTTTAGGGCATAGATTGGTGGGAGAGGGGGGTAGATGGGAGGACTTGAGATCTCGGCTTGTGGGTGGGGTGGGTAATAGTTGGCTCACTGTAGGGTGGGTACTAGCGATATGGGTAG
>RBNI01004209.1:0-14469 GCA_003990745.1 Jimgerdemannia flammicorona | reverse complement strand
TTTTTTTTTTTTTTTTTTTTCTCTTGAACTCCTTCCTTTATTAACACATTATCTATCCTCTATATAATATACTGTGCCCACTCCTACTCGATCCCCCTAGGGGTCCTCTCTCCAGTCTCTTGTCTATTCTAGTTTATCCAAATCATCCTCACATCTGATATCCTACAAAAGAAAGAGATCAGCCTCCAATCTCTTCAGTTAAGCAAAAATGTTCCATCAATGAAACAAACTCTATAACTCATTCACATTCAAAGAAAAAATATTGGTTATACTGTTCATAAGGAATAATATATAATAGCAAGCATGTTCTCTACTGCTCTATATTTATCTCATCCTGATCCAGGTCCAGTTCATGTTCTGTAGCTTCCTCCTCCTCTTCAGTCCTCTTAGCCTCTAGTCCAACCAGAAGTTCAGTGAGCTCTCCATTCTCCTTCTCTTCAAATTCCTCACAATATTCTAGGCAGGTCTTCTGCCAGAGCTGCAACCCATGCCACTCTACTCAACAGAAAGCAGCCCTCTCACCAGCAGCAACTACCAGCCCTACCTCTCTCTTTTTATCAACCTCATACCCTTCTTTCTCTAGAAAAATTACAAGAATCTCTGCCTTCAGTACCTCCACCACTCCCTTACCATATAGGACACATACTTAATGCTCATAACTCATCACTTGCAGGTCCACCTCCCCCAACTTCTCTGCTATAAAGTTATTTATCATCTTATATATCTACAGCAGATTTCCCACCTCCTTCCCCCCAGGAGTTGCTGGCTGCCCTTTATCCAGTATTAAGATATCAGCCTCTACACTTACAGCCTCATCCCACTCCTCCTCTTAAATATCCCCCAGTTCATCCTTGCCCACTGCTACCACCTGCCTCCCCTTTGCTATCTCAGGAACTCTAAAGTATACTTGCTGGGCTCTCCATATAGGCATATCCTCTGCCACCCTGCCCCTTGAAGCTGGACCCTATTTAATAAGAGGCATAGGAGTTAGAGAAGGCTCTTAGACCTCAAAGATACTATCTACATAAGAGTCATATCTCTTCATCTCCTCTTCTACATCTGGCTCCTTCACTATATTCTCTCCATTATTGCCAGCCCAGACACTCTCCTTGGCTCTCCTCATGATTTCAATGTCACCAGCATCCTTCTTTACTCTTCTTTCCAGGTTTGCCAATAGCTCTCTCTGTCTCTTGTATTCTTGGAACCTTTTTCACAGCCCCTTATCTATCCAAATCCTCTTTCCATCCACCACTTCCAAATATATCGACTCAACATATACCTTCCAAGCCTTTGTCCTTCACTCTACAGCACTGCTCAGCTCCTCCAATGCCTCTAACAGATTCTCTTCTTCCTCCTCACTCCCCTTCACCCTTATTATCTTACACAAGAAAGCCCCCCAGACTATTACCAAAGGCCAGTCCCTAGCCTTTCTGGTAGCCTCCTTCCCTACCAACCAAATTCTAACATCAATATCTTCAGTCCAGAATGAGGTCCTTGCCATTATCTTATAACAGAACTGCTCCAATAGTAAAATTTGATATATTAGTAATAATGGTGAATTTTAGACTTAGATCTATATTATATAGGACTAGAGTATGGGTCAGGCAGTTCTTGAGTTCTTGGAAGACTTGTTGATAGAAGAGATCCTAAGTGTAGAGTATATAGTGATTAAAGTAAGAGATCTTTCTCATGAGATTAGTCAATGGCTCAGTAATGTCAGAGAAGTTTCTGACAAAATAATAGTAGTAGCTAGCTAGATCAAGAAAGAATCAGAGTTCTATAATATTTAATAGAATAGGCTATTCTTGAATTACCTCAATCTTGTATAAGTCTACTTGAATTCTTTATATAGAGACAATTTAGTAAGATATTCAATCTGTTCTTTAAAGAATTCACACTTTTTGAGCTTTACATAAAGCTTACATTTTCATAAGATCTCTAGATCTACTTAGATATATTTGAGATATTCTTCTTTAGTTATACTAAAGATTAGAATGTTGTCAAGATATACCAATAAGAAGATAAATAGTTAGTTCTTGAATATCTTATTTATAAGGATCTAGAATATAGTAGATGTATTGATAAAATCAAATACTAGGACTAGAAATTTATAGAGTCTAAAAGAGATCATAAATACAGTCTTGGGAATATCTTCTGGCTTAATTCAGATTTAGTAATAATCTGACATAAGGTCCAGCTTGGAGCATCAAAGGTTTGATTAATCAAGAACAGTAGATATCAGTTCTTGACTGTAAGCTTATTGAGTATATAGTAGTCTATATATATTTATAGAGTATTATTTTTCTTCTTGACAAATAGAACTAGTGAGCCATAAGGGGATTTGCTTAATTGAATGACTTCTTATATAAGTAGTTCTTCTAGTTCCTTCTTAACTATTTCAATTTTAAGAGATAATATATATGTATATATTTCTTAGATAGTACAGCTTTAGAGGTCATTTTAATTTTATAATTAACTTCTTATATAGATGATAGACCAGATAGCTTGTCTGGAAAGACATTCTTTAATTCTTCAAGCAATAACTTAATATTTTCATTAATTGATAGCTTTTTGTCTTGTTTCTTGAGATAGATAATAGCAACAAAGATATATACATACTTTTTTATACTATATTACTGATAGTATTGCAACCAGAGTCTTGTTTACAGGCTTGTCTATCTTGATAGTGATGTTGACTCTATCTTGAAGTAAAGTAACTTCATTTTTATACTAATTAATATTTGGATTATGTTTGATGAACCAGGGCTTTCTTAAGATCAGATCATAATCTTCTAGTAATGTAATCTCAAAGTTCACTTATTCCCAATATTTCTAGATCTTGATGAGTAGTTTGACAGCAATTGACTCAATAGAGTATAGTATACTATCTGCAATAACTATATCATCATTCTTGGATATAGGCTTAGTGAGGATCTTGAGATTTTTGATGAGATTTTGATTGATGAAGTTTTCTGCAGCCCTGCTGTCTATAAGTACTTGAACTTCTTTTTCTTTAACTAGACCTTTGAAAATGAGTATAACTTGAGCTCAGTTTTCAGTAAGACTTGCTACTTAATTAGTACTACCAAAATATTTCTGATCTCAATTAGTTTTTAGACTTCTGTAATTTTAAATTGACTGGCTTTTTCTAGGATCATTTGTGTGACTCAGTCTCCTTTCTTGACTATATAGTCTTAATTCTTCTGATTAATAAGTAAGACTTGAACTTATCCTTGATAGTCTGGATCAATGATACCAGTACCAATATCTAGATAATATTTGATATTGAGTCCTGATCATAGTGCAATTTTGATATAATATCCTTCAGGACATTGGACTGTAATTCCAGTGAATATCAGAGTTTGGCCTTTGGCTGGAATAGTGACTTACTTGATGGAGTGTAGGTCAAGACCAATAGCTCCTTCTGATTGATATTGAGGAATCTGGATCTTTAGATAAAGCTTCTTAATTTTGAGTTTAGGTTGACTAGTAGTGAAGTTGACAGGTTCATCTTTAGACAATACAGTGACTGGTCTTGAGGATTCACTGGTCTTTCTGAGATATTTGATTGTAATATGTCCTGTTTGATGATAGAAGAAATAAGCTTCAGATTTCTTTAGATAGTTCTTTTTCTTTAGGGATAAGCTTGGTATTCTTCTTATTTATGATATCTAGATCTATTGATACTAGGCTAACTGCTAAATTAGTTCTTATAATAGTTCTCAAAATAGTTCTTCTTTAGTATTCTGATTTATAGTTATTAAAGATAATAACATCAAACCTATCAGTAATTCTCATGGTTTCATTGAGGGTCTGTGGATCTTCTAGCTCAATCTTAACTTATGTATTTCTTTTCAGACCTCAGATATAGTAGTTTATCTTTTTATCTTCAAATATTACTAGTAGTTTAAGTAGAATTAACAGAAATTATATATTGTAACTTTATATAGACTTGAGTTGCTTATATTCACTAGCTTATCTCTGACTAGTTTGGTAGTATTAGTAGGCTTGAACTGCTAGTAAAGAGCTTTCTTGAAGGATTTCCAATCTTAAATTCTTATATTCAAATAGGTAATAGTAGTCATGATATAATTATACCACCAAATAGCTATATTCTCTTAGAGGAGTATAGTAGTAAATTGAATTTATATATCTTTGTGAGTTCAAAGTATTGGTCTAACTAGAAGATCTACATATCTGTAGTTAGTTCTTCTTAGTGACCATTAAAGATATCTGGCTTGAGTAGCTTAAAGCTAACTAGTATAGTAGTAGGATGTGACATAGTTATATTTTTTATTCTCTAATATTCTAGTTATACTTAAAGTTGTCAAATTTAATATACTATAGTAGTAATTATTTTCTCCAAATTAACTTATAGTTCTGTCCTATCTGCTTCTTCTATAGCAGAGAAGTCTAGGTGATAGGCTGGTTCTCTATGGCTCATTTTGGACTTATATGACTGATTGTGACTAGTTTCTAAATTCATATAAGGTTTTTTAATAAGACAAAATATAATGATACTACTGCTACTAAGTATAATAGTTCTAGTTTCTTTAAGAGAAAGTAGCTGAGAATAGTAATTCTAGTAGACCTAAAGTAGCTTGAAGAGATACTTATAGGTTTAAGTATTCTTGAAGAAATTCTAAGAGAAAATATTCTGAGCTTTATTCAAGTAGAGAATAAGGATATTTATACAAGATCTAAAAAAAGATCTAAAAGAATCTTAGAAAAGAAGAGAAAAGCCAAGAAATAGATTCTTAGTAAAGATAACTAATAGAATTCTACAATATTCCAAAAGATTCTATAATTAGCTAAAATAAGATACTTAGTACCAAAAAAAGACAAAAATGTTCTAGTAGTGTTTTAGTGCTAAAAGAAGATTTCAAGACATTTGAAAAATACTGAAACATAGTAGAATATTTAAGAAAAGATAAGAAAAGACTAGAGAAAAGATATAAAAAAGTACTAAAACTAAAAATATAACTATAAAACTATTATATATACTATTAGCACTAAGTTAATTTTCTGAAATATATTTATACTATCTTTAGTATCAAGTGAATTTTAAAATATTTACTTATTAGTATCAATATAATAAATTGAAAGATCTATTATTAAATAGTATTTCTGTAACTTATTAATAACTTCTATTAATATCTATTAAATAAGAGTATTCTCTACTATATAATTTCAAATTTTTTTACTATTATCTTCTAATATATTTAATAGAAAGTTATAATCAGAATAGCTAAATAAATTATCAAATATTTTTATTAAGCTGTAAGATTTATTATATATTGAAAGCTCTTTAATACCAGAATGATATTGTTTAATAACTATTAAGTATTATCTTCAGTAATATATTATTGTAAATCTTTATCAGCTATAACTATTGAGATTAAGAGCTATTAATAAAATTAATTTATTGGATTATCTAAAGAAAGATAAAAAATTAAATTAAATTAAATATAATTATCTCTGATAATTTGATAATCTATTCAATTATTGAATATATTGAGTTCTATTAAGTCTTAATATCCAAAATAAGGTCTTTTAGTTTACTATTCTCATAAGCTTTATATTGAGTAATAAATCTATTATAATACTATGGTAATGACTAAATCTTAAGTACCAGAGAGGGTTAGGACAGGATGTATGGCCTAGTAGCTAGCAGATAGCAGGTATTAGAGAGGAGTAGGACTAGAATGGTGTCTGGGCCTGGAGTGTAGAGATATGGCAATAGCTGCCTCCTAAGTTCTGAGTGGTCTAGTGATATATATTGAAGAGGAATGTCATGTTCAACTTTCAGGTAAGCTATCTGATAGAGGAGAGAAACTTTGATTATAAGAAGTATTATAATATAGAGTAGAAAGAGAAATATATACAGATACCAGAATATTGGCTAAAAGAGTATGAGGTACTTAGAGACTTTTAATTAATAGTTAAAGATAGATTAAGTATTGTGAGGAGGAAGGATGATGAGAGAGATCAATGGGAGGATCTGAGAGATAGATTAGTTAGAGGGGTTAGAAATAAGTAGCTTACTTTGAGGTAGGTCTTAGCTGTATGAGTGGGGCTGGCTAGATACTGGCTGTTTATTTTTGAGGAAAAAAGGCATTTGAGTTTGGGAGTACAGCTGATGAGATAAGAAGGGTTGATGGTAGATATCTTGATAGAATAGTGACTGGGGTAGGGTCTGCAGAGAGGTCATTAGTACTGTTTGGTGGAGAAAATATGTAGGCAAAGTGAGGAGAGAGTAGTAATAGTGGGTGATAAGATGATATTTAAGTATGAAGATATAGAGAGAGGGGGGGCTAGGGAGATTAAATAGTGGGATGGAGTTTTTATAATTATAGTAATAAATGGTAAAGTCTAAGTAACTATAAAAAAAAAAAAAAACTAAATCTTGACAATATTTATTTAAAGATTTAAAATCAATTATCTATCATTATCAGTCTTTAAAGAGACTAAAAAGATCTGAATAGCTAGATTAATAATATGAGTCATATAGTATATATATTATATAGACTAATAGTTGAGACTAATATAATTGAACTAACCCTGTTCTAATTGTTTGAAAAAATGTATTATTGTTAGATAATTCAAAATATAAGATAACTGTTTTTCAAAACCTAATCTTTTTTAAGAACTCAATCTTTTTCAAGAATATGATCTTGATCTTTTTTCAAAAATCTGACCTTTTTTTGAATATTTGATCTTTTCAAAATCCAATCTTTAAAAATATGATCCTTTTGAAAGATATATTTTTATCTATATATCAAAATCTCAAATAAAGCTCTCAAAGATACTAGTAAGATTTTCACCAGAATGAGATTCTGATGGTTTAACAAAATCAATTAATATATTTAAGTTATCAATTCTAATAAAGCCAATATATATTAATTCTAAGAAACATATATATATTTAGTAATATCTATATATCAACAGTAAAGAATATTTGATCTGATATATTCTATTTCTAAATAAATTAAATTAAAATAAGATTAATTTGAATAGATATTAACTTTAAAATATTCAAATTATAATTTAATCTTATCTGTAGTATAATTTTGATAATATTGTAACTCTATTAAAAGGCTAGTTTATTTTATTTTATATAGTTCTAGCAGAAGAAATAATAATATCCAGTTTTAGAAAACAAAAAAGATCTCTCAGATCTGAATTCTCAATAACTATAAAAGTCTGATTATTATAGATAATTCAGCAAATAAGCTTTTTTTGAAATAATTTTATAGAGAATCTTGGCTATTTAATATAAAAAAGAAATATTAATTAGTAATAAATTAATAAAAAACAAATAATATAAAAAATAAATAATTCTATTACTTTCACTTAATGATTCTTATATAATTTGTCAAAATATATCTATAAATTTATTATTGAGCTAACAATAAACTTATATAATATTTTACAATAGTTATATTTAACTCTGGTATCTTTATTTTCTTTATACTCTTTTATAAACTCTTTTTAAATATCAGAGTATTCTTGTACTTTTCCTTTTATTTTTTAGATCTGTGTTTTGAGACTATACTTATTATAACTACACTTATTGAAGCTATATCTGATACTGAAGCTATTATTATAATATTCTCTATAAGTAATAATATAGAAAATATATCTGATATACTTAATTATAATATATTTGATTACTAGAAAGAGTATATATTGTGACGTCGGGTTTGTATCCCTAGTTCTCTTCAGACACAACTCAAGGTGCCACTCAGTGAAGCACACAATGGATATGAGTGCATTTACAATGGTTGCAGGTCGATAGTCATGTGATCGGTTCATCTGATTCGTATGGTGGAGGCTCGGGGCGAATTACTTCTTGAACATACATGGTTCGGGTCATTTGAAACGTGTGATAATAACAGGAGATCATTCGACGTTGGCTCAGGACATTGATGGCTCAATTGTTTAGTGGAAAAGGGTGGCGAATAACTTGGCAGCGAACTTGAATTTATGCGGCGATGACGGGCTTAGCTATAAGCGGTCAATTAAAGCAGTCCATAGTGCAGTAGGTCAGGGAAAATGGAGGTTGATGGCTCGCTCGTCCGTCTTGACTTGTTAACTTAAAAGGTTCTGGGCAGTCGTTCGTGTAGGCTGGCAGATCGGTCTTTGGTAGTCTAGTATCCTTTGGCTGGGTATCCTTGGGTTTCTGGGTCTTGAATCTCGAATGGCAGTCTGAATGTGCAGCGGTCGTGGTCTTGAATCCTTGGCTGGGTCTCGGGTCTCGAATGGTAGTCGAATGGTGGCGGTCGGGTAATATTTTCTTTCCATAGCAAGAGAAAATTCTTTAACTCAAACTTCTGAGCGATCCATTGCTCTAGGTTGTTATCTTGTTCTCAGAATTTATCTGGTCTCTTGGAGGCAGTGGTTTCTTTGTAATCCTTTTTACTTTTAAACACAAACTGACTGAGGCTTTATTTACTCTAAGGATATGGGTTATTTATACAAGTTTGCTAGCTATGGGGGGCACGACTAAGGCTAAGGTATACTACGTTGTGGCGAACTTTGCTATGCTATTGGCTTGCATGATGCGAGGTGCAGACTATTGTTTACTATGGATTGGGTTGTAGGAGATAGTAACACTGGATTCGGATGAGCAGACAGGAGTGCTGATTGTTGCCAGAAACGGTTGTGGAGGGTAGCAATGCTGGATTCGAACTTGCTGACAAAATGCTGAAAACGGTGGTACTGGATAGCAATACTGGAAACAGTTGTGCTGGGTAGTAACACTGGATTCGGACTTGCTGACAAAATACTGATGTGAAGGCTGCACAATTCTCATGGCTGATGGATGGTACTTCTAGAGAAAATAGTACCCTTCGTCCGCAGCGGGCAAATCTTGCTGAGTTAAGATTTCTTCTTCATCATACCTCTCCTCAAAAGGGGGAAGCACCAGTCAAGAGGTGAGAGGGTAGAAAAGTGGCCAGTCATCTTCAACAACATTCTCCAACCCTTGAACAGCTTGAATGCGGACAGAGGACTGGTAGACTCTCTGTTGCTCCTCTTCTTCTTCTGAAAACTCATCAGTTTCAGTGTCAGAGGGGGTTTCTTCAGGGGCAGGGTCTTGGAGTTCTTGGGCTTCCTCTTCAAAGACAGAGACTTCTTGGGCTTCTTCTTGATTCGGTTCCCAAATGATGAGATGTGAATTGTAGCTGACAGGGTGGTGAGTAGTTGGGGTAGCTCCAACGGGTGCTTCTATGGTAATGGGTGGACCTTCAAATATCTCCATAAGACTCATTAGGTGACCTTGATGGTTGTCTCGGAGTGGGGTGGTGTGGAAACCTAGCTGAGTGGGTTCAGTTTGTTGGCTTCCTACAGTAACGTGGTTGCTGCCAGTAGAGTTGGCTACTTCAGATTCTATCCAGTCAGCATCTTCAGTTGAAAGGCGGGAGAGGCTGCCAGCCATTACTCTTTGCAAGTGTGCTATGGCCCAGGGAATATGGCAGAAGATTTGGTGGACACAAAGGGCTCTTTTGATTAGCCAGCTAGTGGTTATCAATTTGGTAATGAGGCCTTCCCGGTTGTCTTCTTGAGTCTCATTGCAAAGACAGTGTCTGATTTTGTAGTCATGCCAGAGGGTCATTCGTTCAGTAGTGTCTTTGAGCTGTTGGGTCATTATATACTGGTAGTTAATGAAGTGTCCAAGGTCCTCGGTGTAGAAGTTCAAGTGTTCAGAAGTATCTGGGCACCAGATGGCCTTCTTGATAGCTTCAAAGATCAGGGTCTTTGGGCCAGGCAAAGGGGTAGAGTGGTGGGAGGTCTGGTTGGATCAGCGAATGGGAGGCATTGTGTAATGGGTACTTGGTTCTTTGGTGCCAATCCCTGAGGTGGAGTATGGTTCCTTAAATAACATGGTCTTCATTTTGGCTCGAATCATCTTGTCTTCTTTTGGGATAATCACCTAATGGGTCAGGCTGTCTATTTGATTGTCATGCCATTATGTCGTCTGATCTTAGCAGTCACTGGTACTCTGTTGTCAATTGCGTATGTCACATCTGCCCCTTGCAAAATTAGAGCCATCCTCGGTGGTGAGGGTTACACAGAGTTGGGTGGTCTTAACTCCAGGAATGAGCAGAATGTCGGCGCATTTGTGAGGACTGGCCATCCTTGTCTAGGGCGAGGGCTCCCATAGTCGCGGCTGGGGGTTTGAACCCATCAGAAATAGTTTTACTTGTAATCCAAGGCAATTTCTCAGTAATAATGTCTGTCACATGGATGGGCTTGAGTCTGGTTCCAATATTGTTAGCTTTTTTGAGTTCCGAGTGAAACGTCCATCGTATCTCCAATGGAGACGACACAGACAGAGTGAATAGGATTGTTCAAATGTGTTTTGCTTCTCTTGAGTAGTAGGGTCTTATGTGGTTGCAGTGTATCTTGGTCTTGAGTATAACTCCATCCAAGATCTTGAGTTGATAAGTATGGTTTGAGAATACTTGGTGTATGAGATAGGGGCCTTCCCATTTTGGTTCAAGCTTGGCACTCCAATTTCCTTCTATAATGGTATGGTACACCAGAACCTTTTGTCCAATGAGCAGGGGTTCGAGATCAGCTTTGCGGTTGTAGTACCTCTTTTGTTGTTCTTGTGCCTTGGTGATAAATCCTCGTGCTTGCTGGCATATGTCATATAACTGGGTGATCTCTTCTGTAACTCGTTTTGACAGATCTAGCTGGACTGGTTTGGTAGGGTCATGTGTTTCTTGGCCATATACCAAATAGAAGGGGGTCTGTTGGGTAGCAGTTGCTTTAGAGGTACAGATGCTGAACAGAATTGCCGGTAGATAGATATCCCAGTTTAGTTGATCTCTGATTCTACTGAGACCTCACTTGATGGTCTGGTTCATTTGTTTAGTGAGTCCATTTGTCTGTGGGTGGTAGGCTGTTGTTGGTCGTAGCTTGATCTTGAAGTTGCTTGCAAAGGTCTTCATGGCTTGATTGACAAATTCTCAGCCTTGGTCTGTAATGATTTCCTTGGGCACACCGTGGCAGCTGAAAATTTCATCATACAGGATCCTGATAATTGTCTGGGCATCGGCAGTCTCAATGGCAAAGGCTTCAGACCATTTTGTCAGGTGGTCTTTGATAGTGAGGATGTAGCGTCTTCCTCGGCTGGTTACTGGTAGGGGTCCAATAATGTCTATTCCCAGTCTTTGAAAGGCTCCAGCGGGTGCTGTAATTGGTATTAAGGGTGCTCTGTCAGTAGGCTTTTGTCGGTATCCTTGGCAGGTATCACATTGTTGAATGTGTGTTGAAATTTGTTTTCTCATCTTGGGCCACCAGTATCGTTTCTTGATTCTTGCAATTGTGGTGCCAATTCCTCGATATGTATTTTGGTCATGATTTGTTATCAGGATCTTCGATATTTCTTCTTTTCTTAGAACTCAGGTGTACTGCTCTCCTTCTACTCTCCAAAGTTCACCATTACCTTCTTGGAATTTCTTGAAATTTCTTTGGATAAACAACTTATGGGCTGGTTGAATTCCTTTCTTGAAGCTTCTATGGTGCAGACTCCAGGTGAGGGCGAGGTACAATTCTTGGTTCATTTGGGTGAGTGGGAAGCAGCCTTCTCTTGTGGGGGCTCCTTCCCTTCTTGTTGGTTTCATGGGATTCTTGACAGAGTATCGACATTGGAATTCTTAGCACCTTTCTTATAGACAATGGTGAACTGATATTCTTGCAGAGATATGATCCATCTAGCAAAGATTCCTGAGGGCTCCGGCTTGTTGAACAACCATTGTAGAGCTTGATGGTCAGTGATGAGAGTGAATCTCTTCCCCAAGAGATAGTGTCGGAAGTGATCTATAGCCCAAACTACTGCTAGGCATTCCAACTTAGTGGCTCCATAGTTTGCTTGTGTTTCATTTGTAGCCTTGCTAGCATATTCGATAACATGCTCTCTCTTCTAGTCATCTTGCTGAGACAGAATTGATCCAAGTCCTAAGGCTGAGGCATTAGTTGCCAGGATAAATGGTTTGCCAAAGTCTGGTCACACCAAGACAGGGGCTTCGGTAAGGGCCTTCTTGAGTAGGTTGAATGACTTTTGTTGTTCTTCTTTCCAGTAGAATGGTTGGTCCTTCTTGGAGATATCTCAGAGAGGTACTGCCTTATCTGAAAACCTTGGGATGAATCATCGATAATAGGATGCCAGCATAAGGAAAGATAGGGTCTCCTTGGCTGAGGTCGGGATTGGGTAGTTCTTGACTTTCTCCACCTTGTGGGGGTCGGCATGTGTTCCTTGAGCTGAGACAATATATCCCAGATATTCGACTTGATGTTTTCCAAAGAAGCACTTCTTGGCATTGAGTCTGAGTCCTGAATTTCGAATGGTATTGAATACTTCGTGGAGGTCTTGCAAATGCTGCTTGAATGTCTCAGAGTAGATGATTACATCATCTATGTACACTAGTACATTTCTTCCAATGAGGTTCTGGTAGACATAGTTCATCATTCGTTGGAATGAGGCAGGTGCATTGCAGAGTCCAAAGGGTATTCGTAGGTATTTATACTGTCCTCATCTGGTGATGAAGGCCATCTTGCAGATATCTTCTTTGGCAATGGGTATTACTTGGAATCCTTGGAACTGATCGGTAGTGGTCATGTATTTGGCTTTTCCAAGGGCATTGATGAGGTCATCAATTCTTGGCAGTGGGTAGGCATCTTCTGTGGTGACTTTGTTGAGTTTTCTGAAATCCACAACTAATCTCCATCCTCCTTTCTTTGGTACTATGATTGCTGGTGAAGCCCAGGGGCTTGATGATGGTCTGATGACTCCATTTCGTAGCATTTCATCTATGTATTGTTGTTCGAATTCAATCAGATGATGTGGTGTTCGGTAGGGTCGTTGTCGGATCGGTCTTGCATCTCCAGTATGTATAGGGTGTTCTCCGTATTGATATGGTGGGAAGTTATCATATGTGGTGGTAAATATATCTTTGTACTCCTCTATCAACTCCTGTATCTGTTGTTGCTGGTCCTTGGTTAGAGTTGTCTCGATGTCGATGGCTTTGATTGCTGAATTTGCTGAGTCTTCCTCCCTGGTACCGTCAGTCTCACTGGAGAGGGCTTGCCGTTTCCTAAGAATTCAAAGACTTCTTCCTCGTAGGTGTCTATCAGTGGTTCAAAATATCCCAGTGTTGTTCCCTTGGGGATAGTTATCACTTCGAAACCCAAGTTTCTGATAGGGATGTGGATCGGTGACATCTGGTCATGAATTCGTTCTTCAGCCAGGAGGATGTGGCATTCCTTTTGAAGCTCCAGTGATGGTGCAAATATCAAGTTGTTTGCTTCTACTGGTAGGTGCACATCTAGGCCTTTTTGCTGGTAGGGCTGCAGGAGGATGTCTTCTCTTGCTCAAATTGGGCGGCAGATGTGAGGTCTCATTTGTCGGAATTGAGCAACTGTTGCTAAATGAACCTCGATAGGTGGTGTCCGTAGATTTCTATTGGTGCTTCCAAAGCCTCCTTGTCCTCTGTTGGTATCTTCTAGTTGGTCTACCTCTTGAATGGTCGGCTGTGATGTCTTGATAAACAGGATTTGGCAGATGGCATCCATAGGGCTGAAGAATTGGCTGGTTCTACTAGAATTGCGGATAATAGCCTTCAAGGGACCTCGGTAATCCTGATCGATGACTCCTCCTTCTATGTAACTCCTTTGATTGCCAATAAGGATCTTGAGGCCAATTGTCCATAATGCCCAGGTGGTATAGCGAGTGCAATCTGTAGGTCAAAAGTCCTGGTACTTCTGGGTCGGATTCTTGCTTGGTAAGGGAGGCAGAGGTCATAACCAACTGATCCTTCTGTTTGTGCAAGAGGTGGCTGTGCCCAGGGTGAAAGCAGCTTGACCTGGATAATTGGTTGAGCTTTGAGAAATGGCGCTTTGGCTGTTGCCATTGTAGGTGAGAAGTCCATATGCTCTGGTTTGAAGAAAGGCCAGTGAGCTCCTGTCTTTGAGTTTCTTGTGTAATTGAATCCAGTCTTTCCTAGAGGATCCAGAGCTTACATAAGGATGAAGGCAAGATTGACACCTTCCTTTCCTTGATGAGGGCGGCAGTACCAGCGAATAATGGCAAGAACTTCCAATGGTAGGTCCCAGATAGAGGTCTTGCTCTTGAACTTGCAATCTCCTTCATGGTTGATTTCTTTGCACTTCCGGCAGGTCCAGCGAATTCGAGGTTCTTGCAGGGTGGGATCCTTTCTCTTGACGCGGCTCTTGTAGACATCTTCACTGAGGTGGACATCTCGATGTTCACACCAGTAGCAGGTAAAGGTTTTTCCACAATCACAATGTCCCTTCTTGACAAAGTCTTCATTTCGCTGTTTGACCTCCCTACTGGTAGAGAATCTCTTCTGATACTTGTCATAGGTGGGCTGTATGATCTGGAGGGCCCAGGTGATAGTGTAAGAGCTGTTGCTTTCTCCTTCGATGGTAAGGGACTCAAAT
>RBNI01004208.1:0-14472 GCA_003990745.1 Jimgerdemannia flammicorona | reverse complement strand
CCCTCTCCCAATTCATCTCCAACCCCCCTAACCCCCAAACCCCAACCCCCAAGGCCGTTGCAGTTTGGTGCTGATGTGATTGCCTTTTAGCTCGGTGCATGTATCAATAATATATTCTCATTTCGCTACTAGTTGGACAATGTTTTGAAACCTACATCTAATAATCCACATCTAATAATCACACAACGAACAACGAAACAGTTACACGTCGTCACTGCAAATGCATATTCTCGCGCTACGAGGTGTATATCCATTCGCAATGGCACGCATGGCGTAACAGACCAACGTCCATCCGTGGCTGGCGCGCTGGCCAGCTGCATTAAACCAGCCAAATATGGGCCGAGACTGCGGTTTCCGCAGTTATGCAGGAAAGCGGGCTTCGCCTCCGTTGATATGGCTTTATTATTATTTATTATTATTCATTAAATGCGGCTTTGTTTTATTCCCGCAGTTCCTTTGTTGCTGTTGCCATAGTCTTCACTTAAACAATCGCTTTATTCTCTTTTTCCGCCATTATCCCTCTTATCCACCTTTTATTGTTTACTTTCGGCTTTTCCTGTTGCACCAATTTTACGTTCAATCGTATCTCTTCGATCGACAAATCATCTTGGATAGATAATAATACGGGAATCCACCTCACCATTTTTAATTGTTAGCAAACGAGCCCCGCACGCGAAAAGGAAGCTTCTCTTTCACAGGGGGTGATATGCCGTGCTTTGTAAGAGGGGGACAAAGAGAATGGGTAAGTGGTAGTTCTTGTTTCATGGATGACCAATCTGGCGTGAAGTAGGCCTTTGTTTGGGCAATCCACGTTGCAAGCCTGTTTGTATCAAACGCGCTGCGGCCTCCCCAACCCTTTTAGCCATGTGGCGGCACCGCCGCCAGTTGGAACCATGCACCTGTTTCACCTCCCCCCACAAAGTTGCCTTCGCCCAGGGTAAGCTGGGCCACACAGGGCTGTTGCATCTCTTGAAGTAATTTGTTTGGACTAAAAATAATATATGAAGATTATTATTAATTTCACTATAATAGATAAATTTGATATAATGATTTAGAACTTATTAAAAGTAATATAAATATTAACATAATAATATATTAATTATCTTAAATTGTAATTAATTTATTATAAAAATATATAATAATAAATTTATATATCATCTCTTAATACATTTTACAAGTAAATTTATTTATTTTCAAATCAATTGTAATATATTTATTTAAAAAAAAAAGAAATATAAAAATATATATATAATTACAAACAAACTTGCTTACAATTTTTGACATAATAAGGGATAACACAAACTAAAGGATGTATAAAAAATCTTTATTTTGTTATAACTAAACAAAAAATGTTTTTACAAGAACGTCAATATCTTGGTGGCTTATCAAACCCGTGACCAGACGACTTCAGCGTCTCGCCCAATTTCTTCGAGATCCGTAAAATGTCGAGCACTAAGGCAAACCTGAAGAGCGCAAGGGAGGCTATCGGTGCAAAGAAGTTCGACGAGGCCCTCAAGTACTGCCAGCGGGTACTAGACTGGGAGCCCGAAAATTATAACGCGTGAGTGCTCCGCATTTCATAGGGAGACGGGCCGGGTCGCCGCGCACATAAGGGAGTGAACGCGTTTCCTTTTGCGTTTCACATATAGCCTGGTCTTTCTTGGCGTGGTGCACCAAAATCTGGACGCTCCGGCGGAGGCCGTCGCCGCTTACAGGAAGGCCATCGATTCGAGCAGAGCGCAACCGCTTGCGTGGCAGGTGCGTGTGGAGTGCTCGGACACGGCGCTTTCCAATAATTCTGAAAATAAAAAATTAAAATATATTGCATGTTTAACATTGGTCCATGTTTTATCCGTGTGCTTGGAACCTCGGGACAATAGGGTCTTGCCAAATTTTATGAGAAGAAGGAGAATTGGTCAGAACTTGTAGATACGTTGGAGCAGATGTTGACAATATATCAAGAAGGGTAAGCGAAATATTGGCGCGATCCATGAGTTATAGAGGTACTAGTTGTGCGTTGATACGACTTACCGCTCGATCTAATTTCCTCACCGCAGCGACGATGCAAAAATGCTATTGGATACGATCAATAAGTTGATTGACATATACACCAACAAACAGAAAGATCGCGCCAAGGTAAGTGAGGATCGAAGAGAGAGCTCTCGGAATCACTTCAGATTTTCTACTCTACTTTTAACATGCAAGCCCGTCTCAAAAGACTCATGCTCACATACCCATTTACAACCTTGATTTGTCCACAGCTCGTTCAGAAGCTCAGGCTTCTCCTCCCCTCAAGCCCTTGCTTCTCGATGCTTTCTTCGTCGACGGATATCAAGCTGCCAGCACCACTCGACACATGGCTCGAAATCACGCGGTTGCAGGAGGCCGAGGACGCGGAGATGATCACACGCGAGATTGAGGCGAGACGGCGACGCTTGAACGCTGGCCCGTTGGCGACAATCAAAGCACAGGTGCAAAACGAGGTGTACTCGGCATCGCAGGTATGAGGACCGTTGATGGACGGGCATTTTAGGATCGCACTTATTGTGATGACCATGAAAACTACGAACGGAAAGGCGTGTTCTTCAAACAGCCCAACCATAATAACGCGTCCATCCTTCTCTTCTAGCTTGGTGAAGCATATGAGCATATTTTGACGCTTGCCAAAAACTCCCCATCTTCGGTTGTGGATGTTGCAGATGTACAGCGCAAATATTTAGAGTTCTTGCAGAGGAAATTGGCGTTTTCCAAGGAGAAAGATGGTGTAAGTTTTGGGAGAAATTCAGGTTGGTCGCGATGTAGTTAGATAGACTGACGGCCCTGTCTTACTTTTTGCAGTTGCGTGAGAAATTATACGAGCTTGCACAGTCCTTGGTGGATCAAGGCGGCGATTCACCGACTCCGTACGAGATGGTGATTGAAGCCACAGATGCAGCCTCTCCCGGTATGTCGCAGAATGAATGTGCGCGCATTAAAATATGTTGTATGTTTGCATGCATCCATAGCTCAAAAAATGTCATAATATGCCTTCGCAGACGACTACGACCAAGAACTCTTGGAGTTGTACACTTCCAAATTTCCCGAAACCGGTTTATCAAAATTAATTCAGGGCCGCAAGCTGTACATTGAGGAAGGAAACGCCGAGGACGCGTTGGACTTGTTCGCTGTAAGCACTTTCTTTTGTTTTTGCCTCACAGATATGCTTAACGACATGTTGAGGGAACATATATTCACCCTCCTGGCGTGGCCGAACGTGTAGGACGGATTGGAGCAGTGTCCCTCCAGCCTGTTTGGGTATCAATCCCTCAGCTGGCTCTATCATGATCAACGGGACTATGAGTCCGGTCTCGAATACGCAACCAAAGGACGTGATCTTGTGCAACAAAGTGTCGCAGAATTAGGGCGTTTACTTGATCGGTAAGGTCGTCGGTGATGCATATCTTACTCTCTCTGCCCCATTGACGTTATACGTGAATACACTCAAACCTTCTGCACATTTGCACTCGCCAAACCGCGCCAGGACGCTGCTCTCGATGGAGCTCTGCATGGCCAGCTGCTACCGTAACTTGGAACCTAAGTACCACCCAGACGCGATGGCAATCTACACTAAGATCCTTGACAAATTCCCGGATAATATTCAAGCGTTACAGGTAAGCAGATTCGAAGAAACAGGCCAGCTCGTTGTGATCCCATCTGCCGTGTCCTGCAACAACCAGCCACCTTATTATCATGACGGAAATAGGGAGCGGGCCTGATCCTGGCCGCGCAGAAGAAGTATGACGAAGCAATCCGCCGGTTTCAGTGCGTTTTGGAGCTTGACCCGTCCAATCACGCTGCCAAGGCGGAGCTCGGGTCTATCGAGTGCGAGCTCGGTCATCATGATCGGGCGATCGAATATCTGACAGAAGCGATTGAGATGTGGGGTGGCAGTGCGGTTTATTATCATCGATTGGGAAAGGTGTATTGGGCCATGGGTGGTAAGTAATGCCACTATTTTCTTATTATAAGAAGCCTTTCTTCGTTGTTGGGGGTGAAACCCTCTGACTTTTACTTTCGGTTCCCTTTCCCATTTAGGTGATTACAACACGGACAAAGACTACGCCTATAAGCAGTTTATTCAGGCCGCCAAACTGGATCCGCATTTCGCGGCAGCGTTCACTTACCTGGGCCATTATTATCGTATAGTGGAACATGATCGATTGCGTGCAAAAAGGTGTTATCAAAAAGCTTTCTCGCTCGATCCATCTGATGCGGACTCCGGGATACAGCTCAGTGATTATTACGTCGAAGACGAGGAGCTGGATTTGGCCGAGGCAGTATTCCGCACCGCGACCAAGGTCAATGCCAGGACCGGGTGGGCGTGGAAGAGGCTCGGGTTCGCTGAGTTGGTGAGATTCTTGTTTAAACGTGATGAAGAATGCGTTCATAGTCCTTTCTATATAACGACTATTATATTCGAGAGTAAAATGGCTAATATATATTTAATCTAGATCAAAGGAAACCATCTTGATGCTATCACCGATTTTCAAACTGCTCTGCGCACTGACACAAAAGACATTAATTGCTGGGAAGGTCTAGCAGAAGCCTATCAACACGAGGGGCGCTACATGGCATCGATGAGGGCCTTCTCGCGCGCCAAAGAGCTCGATCCGACCTCGGTGCATGTCAATTATCAGATAGCTCTTGTCAAGCACAAATTAGGATTGCTTGACGAAGCCGTGGAGCAATATCGCCTTACACTCGACATTGCGCGTGAGAATGGCGCGCCGGATTACCTCCCCGCTCTAAAGGGACTGGCCGAAACCCACCTAGCACTAACTAAAGAGAGCTTCCAGCTTGGCTTCTACGGGCGAGTTGCTGATGCCTCTGGCCAGGTGCTCGAGATAATATATCGGGCGATCCAGGTCGACCGCGATGTGCAGTGCTTCTGGAAACTGGTAGGCGATGCGTGTCTCGCTTACCGTATCGTGCCGAATTTTGTGCGTCTTTGCCCTCTCGACGTGCTCCAGGCTATCATAAATATTGCATCAGAGCGCCAGGATATTGATGCCAAGCTGCATTTCCCGTCTGACTGTTGTTCCGAGCTAGTGGGCCAGTTCTTGGCGATAGACCTCTCCCAGCAGGATATCGCCTCTTTATTACCCACCAAGGAGATTCTCAATGTTCTGACGTCGTGCTCCACCCTTGTATATAAGTACGCAGTGTTGCTGAGCGGGAACAATCCGGAAGTGGCGCCGGCGTACTGGTATGATCTGGGTATAGCGTACTTTGCGATGCGGGAAAACAATTCGCATGACATTGCGGGCGCGAACGGGAGCAAGAAAGATTTCGTCTCTTCGGACGGATATTTAACGACGGCAATTCGGTGTGTTAAGGCTGCGTTGAAGTTTGAACCATCCAACTTTACATTCTGGAACACACTGGGCGTGATGACCACTGCGGTGAACCCAAAAATCAGCCAGCATGCGTTGATCAAGGCTATGGAGTTGAATCCCCGGGTAAATACCCAAAATGGAGTATATTTCCACAACATTGTTTAATGGCAGAGAAGATGTCAACGTATCTGCTCTCGTATCTCTGACAATCCAAACACATTCCATTTTCACAGAGCGTCGTCCCGTGGACGAATTTGGGATATCTTTACCTGTCGAGGTTGGATTTGGAACTCGCCAATCAGGCGTTTTCGACATCTCAGTCGCTAGATCCGGATTGGGTGCCTGCTTGGGTTGGACAAGCATGCGTGGCTACACTTTGGGGGAATTCAGAAGGAGGCGAATTGTTCGAGCATGCATTTAGCACAAGCGGCGGGGCTGTGGTAAGTTATTTGCTCTAGAACCGCATAAACGGATGTAGTCCTGTCTCATTTTGCTCCATTCCAATAGTTGGAAGCAGATTATGGATATGCTTCCGCTGCATTCAATCAAGCCGCAGCATCAACAGCAAACACCTCGGGAGGGCTGCTCGTCTCACCGGCCTTTGCTCTCCAGAAATATACGGAACAGAAGCCCGAAGATCCAACTGCGCTGAATCTACTAGGTCTGGTTTTAGAGCGACTCGAGCGATACGGTCGTGCCGCCGAAGCCTTTGCGAGCGCAGTGCTGTCCTTAGAATCACAATTGGAACAAGGAGTTGCGACCATTGAATTGGTGAAACCGCGGCTCGCCAAAGTACATGCTAATCTCGCACGTGTACTCTGTGCCAGTGGCGACTTCGCTGGCTCCATCGCGTCCTACACGACATCGCTCGAAATGACTGCCGATGGATCGACGGACGCGTTCCGTATTTACTGTCATCTCGGAGCAGGGATTGCTTATTATTTTGATGGCCAACTGGAAAACTCGTTGCAAATGTTCGAGATCGCGCTGAGCGAGACGGATGTGGAGGGTGATGCCGTAGGGCTTGCGGATGTCAGAAAGGACGTGGTGGTGCTGCTCAGTCAAGTCTTATGGGCGTTGGGAACGGACGAACATAGGGATCTGGCAAAGGCGGAATTGTTCCGATGGTTTGTATTGCAAAAGAGCATGCTAAGAGGTTGGACAAGAGTTGATATACTCATACGTATTCTTTGTCGTTTAAGCATTGCACAGAACCCGACACACCTCCCGGCTATCTTTTGTCTATGCGTGATGGGTTTGTTGCAAGATGATGCGACACTTGCAACTGCCGCCTTACGGGAAATGCTCATACCAGCCGATGTTGCAGGTTCGTATTGAAACAAAATTTCACAAGTGCACTTGTTCAGCATATGCGTTCGGAGCGGAGTTTCTGAATATATTTGTCTTTCTTTCAGATGAATTGGATCGAGACGGCAACATTGGTTTACTTTTTAGCAAATTCTTCCAGCTTCAGGTTATCTATTCTCTCTCTCTCTCTCTCTCTCTGTCATATTCAAAAAAAAACAAAAAAAAAAAAAAAAAAAAAAAAAAAAAAAAAAAAGTTATTTTAAATATGCTTCCATCGTTCTGACCCCGATTGGACACAGGGCGCGGATTCGGCAGCAACAGTATCCTTTACGAAATCTGTTCACCAAATGCCCACAAATCCGGCCCTGTGGTCCCGTCTGGCACGCCACCTCACAACGCAGGCGACCTCGTCGAGAACGTCTACCTCTGCAGTGTCCGCCTCGACCGCCACGCTATTCCTGCTTTCATCGCAAGACGACGTTTCGTCGATAGCAAAAGCTAAGGCTTACCAAAACCTTGCGGCGGCATTGATGAATCAACACGAGCAAGAGAAGAGGCAGAAGAACGTCGAGGCAGAGCCGGTTGACGTGCGAAAAAATGCAGTAATGGCTGCGCAGAGAGCTGTAATGACAGCCCCATGGGATATGGATGGATGGGTGGTATTGGCAGTCGCACAGCGGATGACCAAGGAGCCGGCATTTTGAATTTGTAGCAATACAATGATTTCTACAGTGGAATCGGTCAAGGAATAAACCATACCTTTCTCTATTGTCGATGCGTTAATATCCCTTATATATGTTTTGTTCAAATTTAAATGTGAAACGATCTAAGGGATATTATACAGCTGGATTACAGATATTGATCCCAGAACGAGTGACATTACTGCATTCTCTCTCGAGAACGCGACATTACATACTCGTATTGAAGAGGAAAATGGTCGCTAATCATATTGCGCGAGAAAATGATCTCAGAAAGTACTTGCTCCACGTCATCTATTTTATACAGCTTGTAGCTTGCCTCTTTGGGATCATCCTCGTCAGTGGGCGCGACGGACCCCGCGTCCATCTTGCCACCGGTTATAGGCAATATCCAGTACACTGTTCCGCCTGGATACAGCTTGTCGCTTTGCATGTTCGCGTGTAGCGTAGTCCGCAAGCTAACGAACCAGTTCTCGAGTTCGCGCTTTTGCACAGAATCGCCTTCGTACATGCCAGCCTGGTAATTGAGTGCTTTGGAGATGATGTTGGCGTACAGGGGTTCGTCCTTGTCGCCCTCGATCAGCCACGCCGTGATGTTTCGCAGGTCACGCACGGAGCCAATGCTGAGTCGCGTGACGACGTCGTCCGCGTAGACAAGCGAGGTAACGAGACCCTCGGACCGGCGGGAGAGCGCCGCGGACATGGTGCAGGGCGAGGCGAAGGCAAAGGCGTGCACGGGCCGATTGGGCGGAAGGCCTGAGGACGCTGTGGTGACGCGGGTGGTGGGCGAAGCGATGAGTAGAGCCAGAAGGGAGCCGATCCCCGCGCCGAGACTATGGCCGACGATGACGAGGCCATAGTTTTGGTTCTCGTCCAGAGCCTTCTTGAGGGCATCGAAGACCGTGCCCGGGCCCGGTGTAGCGAGCTTTTTGGCGACGCGGATCATGCCGCTGTGGACTTTGTATACGGGTGAGGACGGATCATCCAGTTCGTCGGGCAGCTTGAAGTCTAGTTCCTCGCAGGTAAGGTCGACGACCAAATCATTGAGAGAAAATGTTCCACGGAGAGCGAGGATTACGGAGGAGGAATTATGATCACGAATGAGGTAGGAAGATGGCGCGGATGCAGCATTATCTTGTGTTTGTGAGAATCCCGACACGTTCTCCATTTGAGTTTTGGTGAGATGCGCAAAGGTGAAATGGTGAGGGTTGGCGACCCCCTCGTTAGCCCTCGATGAGGGGATCGGTGGCAATGTGACGCCGAAGAAGGCAAGGGCATCACGGCCGTACGCACCAAGCGAGAATTTTGAGTATCGCTTCAGATTGCGCAGCAGCTCGCGAATATCCTCGTTGGACGTAGGCGAGGTCGACGATCGGAAGGGATAGTATATCGAAGACACAGTGCTCGGCGGAGTTGCGAACGAGCTCTCGCTCCCTCCATCACTGGGAGACGAGGGGCGGTGAATAATGTCGCCTTCCACAATGTTGCCGTTGTCACTGCTTGTAGGCTCGTTTTGAGTGATGTAGATTGTTTCTTCGTTGTCCGCGCCGTCGAAGTCCTGGTCCATATTGACGGAACCCATGGCGGAATAAATCGCGGAGTTGGGGCCGAACACCACGATTTCCGTAACGTGCCCCATCACTCTGGCATTCCAATGCTCGGCCGTGACTGTCTGCAACGCGGTCCACGCTGTCAGCGCCTTCATCGCCCCGAGCACGGTGAAAGCTCTAAAGTTAGCTGGCAGGTAGGGCTCGTCGCCTCGTACTAACCATTCGCGCTTTACCAGAGCGACAAATTCTGCGATACAGCGGGCTATATGAAGATGATTTTTCAAATGGCAGGTTAGGACGAGAATTCCAAGATTAACAAACAGATCAAGCAAGTTTATGATGACTACAAACCCGTATCGTTGGATCCGAAGAATTTGTCAAGGACGGCGACGGTTTCTTTAGCGGCACCCAGGCTAGTGTTTACGACGTTGTGGGTCCATTGAATACCGGTCAAGGCTAGGAATTCTGCAAAAGTTAGGGTGGATGTTGCGACTGTAAGCCCCAGATTGATTGGACTTTCTAGAATCCCGAGGAGAGAGCTGTCTTCATTGTCTTCGCTACGACAGCTCAGAATAAACACGGCCATAGCCATAGACTGCTTTGCAATGTTCAATCCAAGGCCTGTGCCCAATTTGGCGGCTTCGAAGCCAATGGTGGTGAAAAGGGTTGCGATGTCCAAGCCAAGGCTCGCGGCAGTGGTGAGCTGGGTGACGTAAGCGCCTGTGGAGTCATCTGGGGGCGAGTCATTTGGAGGCGATTCATCTGGGACCATCAGTGATGTGTCGGAAGCTTGGTCTTGGAGAAGCTGCTCGGCGGGAAGTTGTTCGTCTTGGATGATCTGCATGGCGATGATTAAAGAGGGAAAGGGAAGAAATCTCTGGTGGGATATCTAAATTTGCCCCAACCCCCGTCACATCACCTGACCCACACACGCGCCATCACATGCATACTTCTGCCCCAACTTCCCAATGTCAAAGCGAAAGAACCCCGAGCCAAGCCAAGACCATCGGCCAAGAGCCATGAGGAGGCTTTCGGATCCATTGGAACCCGCCCCCCCATTGCCATGTCCCAACCCGAAACCCCCTCCTCACCCGATCACATTAGCGCCGATCCATGATCTTTCCAAGAATCGACTGGATCTACCCCAAGCCGATGTCGTCTACATACCGAACCTGTTTCCGCCGGACGACTGCGCGAAATATTACCGCGAGCTACTCGCCCTTCCCGACTGGATTCAACCGATCTTGACCGTCTTTGGTCGCAAGAAGCTCCAATCACGAAAGGTCTGCGTCTTTGGCGATCCCCGTGTCGAGTTTCGCTACTCGGGCGCGACGATCGACGTTTCGGACAAATACCCTGATTCGGTCTCGACCATCCAAACCGCTCTCGAGGAGAGATTGGGGACGGAATTTAATACGGTTCTCCTGAATATGTACGAGGACGGAAGCGTCTATATCGGCGCCCATTCCGATGATGTCAAGGGTCATAAGGAGGGTGGGGCCATTGCGACTGTTTCTTTGGGTATGCCGCGAACTTTTATATTCATACACAAACTGTCCAAGAAGAGAACAAAATTCATCCTTCCCGAAGGATCGGTTCTCGTCATGAAGGGGGATACACAGAAATACTACAAGCATGAGATACCAAAAGACCCGACGGTGACGGAGGGAAGGATAAGTTTGACATACAGGCAGCGCAATGTCGTGGGCGGAAGGGAAGAGTAGGAGGGTTGGACTTTAGTGGTTGTATATATATATATAGGTAAATAAATTAAAAAGCATAATGTTGCAACCATCTGCTTTGGTTGGATCGCTATGGCGACAAAAACACGTCGTTCATGTCGCGGGTATGCCCCGAACATACCCATAACCATCCCCCAAGTCCGAAATGCTTTGTCAATACTCTATCCAGATAATAAGCGTTGAAATAACCACGTTGATCTGCTGTAGGGTGGTGGGCGCCGCCCTGGACAAGAGCGCGGACAGCCATCCATGAGTTAGGATTCGGAAACTGAACGAAAAGGAACATCCAATTCCAACCACACACAGTCAGCAATCCCCACTTGGACTGAAATCTGACGTGCAACGGAGGCAAGGCATTTCATTCTCTCAACTGCTACCAAGTATTCGCTAGGCGAGCGCACACTGACTAAGCGGCGACACTTCTGTCCATCTTGCCTGCCGTACTCAATTATTGGACCATCATTCGACCTCGGGAAAGAGGGGAGATGCAATCTGCGTAGAGTGACGTCTGCCTTGTTAAGGCTGCAGTCAAAATTTGAGTCGGAAGGTTAGCATTTTAGTGATAAAAATGACTTTGTGATTGATTTAAACATGAGCTGTGCATTCTGAGGCTCCTTTCTCCGCTACCTTACCAGTCACAAGGTTTGGTAGGTGACCTTCCAAGTCTCCTTTCCCCTATTATTACCTCCTCTACCTTGGGTTGGTTTGCTATGCCTGCAGGGATATGGTGGGAGGAGGACAATAGTGATGAGTTGCATCTTTATTAGTGTCAGATTGGTGTCTTCTCTACTTTTTCATAGATTCTGGTGCCTTCAGCTGTGTCTGGGGTGTACCTGTTTTGGTATGGCATCTTTTTCCTTTTGCCATTGCCAACTAGGTATTGTCTCAATACATTATGGGTTATGTAGGGAGTTGACCAACCTTGGATGTTAAGTGCCCAGTATAAGTTACCTGCAGGTTCTCAGTATCTGTGGTGGGGCCTTCTAGCTTTAGCAAGCTTCCCAGCAAGCATGGTTCTGATATAGGTGACTGTTTTTCAGATGTTATCAGGATGGAAGGAGAGATGACCATTACAAATATATAGATAGAAGGGCAATTATGGTGAACCAGTAGAGTGCTAGGCTGGGGGCAATTATTAGGACTAGGGCAGGTGTTGCTTTAGTGTGGCCTTTTGATTAGTGTAGAGCAGTTAGGTAGTAGGTATCACTCTTGATTTCTTTTGGCAATTCAGCAGGTTGGGCCTTAGTCATTGGGAGAGGTCGGGGAGCCCAAGGCTATCCATTTCAGACATCTTAGCTATACTCAACTAGAACCAAGAGCTGATATAGCAATATGATCAAGGTCCACAGGCTTGAGTAGTGGGATATTGGAGGTCTCCTCCCACCTTATATATAAGTTCTCTACTTATCTCATCTGGGAGAACCAGGCCCTATCCACCATAATATATCTTAATAAAAGTTTTTTCTTTATCTATTATTCTCTTTAAGGTAGCAGGGGCTATTATATTTAGCTCAGGTGTGATTTTATATATATATTGGAGTCTTGGGTATATGCTTTTAATTGTTAACATATGGCTGAGTTCTCTCTAGTGATAGGGAGAGCATGGTGTACAGAATGAGGTATGGGCTAATATAGACCCTGCTGTATCTGGCATAGTTGAGCTACTGGACAATAGCTAGTCTAGGTTAATAAGAGAGCAGTGCTTGATAAGTGGTGGAAGAGGGTTTTGGCCTATATAGTCTAGGTTCTCTTTCAATAAAAATCTATAGGACTCTGAGTCTGTAAAAAAAAAAAAAAAAAAAAAAAAAAAAAAAAAAATGAGCTATATATTCTGAGCAAAGATCTCTGGCACCTCATTTCCATTTACTGTCATACATATATAAAGCAATGAGGTGGATGTTTCTGATAGTATTAACATCTCTATTCTAGACTGTGATATATTCTTTATATTTAAGCATGGTATATAGAGAGTTACCCTCAGTGTAAGCGCACAACCTCCAAGCCACAGAAATCACACGCGATCCCTGAACAAATCTGGAAATCACCTGCAAGATCATGAAGCTGAGTCAAACAGAAGTCACAGTGCACAAAGCTGAGTCAATACCAAGTCACGGAACACAAGATTCACATAAATGGAATCTTACCAATCCAGAACAAATGCATATATACCCAGCCCTGAGATGCGTTGAAACAGAGAACCAAAACAAACAATAACCACAACTTCCAAACACACAAACATGACTACCGAGATCTACAACCGCATCCGCACTGACATTTGGAATGCCATTGTCAACCGAGCCACACCCCCTCTGCCCCTTATGAATATCTACAGCCAAGCACCTCTCTACTTCATGGAAGCCCGATGGAATGCCCTGAACATGCTTAACAAGGCCCACTGGATTGGACAAATCTCAAGCTACTACCAGATCGGCTGCCTCCTAGAAGACATGGTCGAACACCACCATGATACAGACATTACCCAGATGTCTCAACACCAGAAGCTCATCGCCCGCAAACACCGAGAACTCTTTTACGAGTACAGCACCTTTATTCCCCGCCTCCGAGTTACTACTAGCAAAATGGTTGCTACACTGTCCTATGGCCAAATCGACGACATGATACAAGAACTCAACCACAAGTACCTGGAGTACGTTGAAACCACAGACAGAACCTTCCCGCACCCCGATGACCACATCCTGCAAATGCCCCAAGTTGGATATGCCATGAAGGACGTCTATGATATAATCAACTTCGACAAGGATGAAGCAGAAGACAATGACCCTTCTGATGCCGACATGACCTCAAGCCAAGGATCTCTCCCAACTCTGATCATACCGCCAACTCTGCCGATGAACTTACAACAGTTCATAACAGCATACGAGACTTATTAGGACAATGACCACTGGCATGAATACCAACCTGCATTCACCCCTGACTACTTCAACTACAATGAAGAGACTGGAGAACACAACCTGTACCTTCAGACAACCCTCGAAATTGAACCAACCACTCCACCACCCGAGTACGAGCAACATGAACCACAACCGCCAGCATACTACAACCCCGCGACCCATAGTGCTGTAACTTACAGAAGGTATGCAGACAGCGAATCCGATGAAAACAAAGATGATGTACCACTTCTTCACCCCCCAACACCTTATCCAGCATATGAGACAGATGATGCTATCCTGTGGGATAGAGATGAAGTTCCAATGTATTATTATCTGAGTGAACAAGGAGAAGTAATCCGCAAACCACTTTTCCTAGACAACTACTTCTTCAGAGATGATGCAATCGATGGTGATGTCATCGAAGACTATCCAGACAGCACCTAAACCTATAATTAGCCTAGCAGTTATAGTATAGTTAGATTAGCCTTATACGACGTGACTGTGAACTGACTCAGCAGTCAGACGATCTCTTGACATGTCAGATCACACTTGTACTACGTGACTGCATTCCGACTCAGCAAAGCACTTAGTGCTACACCCATATTTAGCATAGTCCAGATAGCCCCTCACTAGTATAAATACCCCCTCCCCCAGACCTCAGAATCTCAGACCTGAACATTCCGAACACAACTCCTGAGCACTTCCCCACAATATCCCTTCATACAACTACTCCTAGTATAGTAATAACATGAATAGAGAATAAACCTATTTAATAACCCATAAACCACTCTTAAGTAAATCCGCTCCCCATTAGGTCCTACTCCTAACCCCATCACGAAATTTCCTAATTGGGTATTGTCTGCAGCGATACGCCAATTCAACTAAGCTGGTCTTAGTTTCTTGAACTT